>JAULCB010045844.1:0-10882 GCA_032358575.1 Dendronotus rufus | reverse complement strand
CTCTCTCTCTCTCTCTCTCTCTCTCTCTCTCTCTCTCTCTCTCTCTCTCTCTCTCTCTCACACACACACACAAACACGCATCCATCCACACAAATAATCAAGACGACAGACGTAATGTTAGTACCACACTTTATTTCTGACAAGATAGAAATAAGAAAAATAGATAGAAACAACAATAATAATACAGTCCTTATTTATCTATTTATTTATTTATTGTATTATATCTACATGATAGAAAGAAAGTATACATGTATAAAGATTAGAGATAAAATAGAGAGTATGATCAGTGTAAAGAAGAAAGTATAGCAACAGCAGGTTTATTTTTATTATCTATCTAACTCGCAGTGTATTTTTTGTCTTCATAATTCATTAGAAATTAGAAAAGAATGACTACATGAATAACTATAATATAACGCTTGTCACGAATGGATCTCTTGTTTTACTTCGACTCATCTCTGCATTGTTTCTCCAAAGAGAGGACTCGTACTATAATAGTAATAGTATTAGAGGCCTCTCTGTCTTAGGAAAATCACTACATGCAGCAGTCTTCTTGATTCTTACAATTACCCACGTTATTCAGAGAATAAAAATATGGTTTTCATCCGTAGTCTGTAGGGCTTATCCAGCCAGTGACAAGGTTATATTGTATCATAATGACTTGTGGAAGGGCAGGAATGTAGTACATTAGAATTAAGTACGTCACTGGTCTATTTTTAAAATCGGTGGAATGGTCAATGGCAGAGACAGACCCAAGCAAGTCATTTACACACTACGTGTTTACACTAACATACCTCAGACACATTAACACCTCATATACAGTGTAATACCTCGCTCTGACATAGTAATAGTAACACTTCAGAACTTCAAACACTAACACCTGCTGTACGGAGGAATTTGGATAGAGTAATAGTAAATTAAAGTCTGAAATCAGACAAAATTAATTATTGGCAATTATTGACGATTTACACAGGCGGTTAGTTATTTTTTGACTTGGTTGGTGGTGGGTGTGGTGGGTGTGGGGGGTGGGGTCAGTCAGTGACCTCTGACCTAGACTAGTGAGGTGTGGTTACTACTCAATACTACTGATTAGAAGGACTACTACGATGATGACGACGACGATGACGGAAGCATCAGGGGGGGCTTCTCACTCATTCATTCAGTTATTGCAAGAAAAGAAAAAAATCAAAGAGAATTTATTATTATCACAGAAGTTGGGGGTAACAGTAGTAAAGCTTTTTCTTCTCTCTCTCTCTCTCTTTCTTTTCTTGTTTTTTTTTTGTCTTTAAATAATTCCATGACGTACGATACGATACAGTACAATACAACACGGTATTGAACGTTTTGTGTGTTTAGAATAACATCGTTTTTGTTTGATTGAAGAAAGGTAACTAAACCAATTTATTTATTTATTTCTACACATGCGATAATAATAATAGTAAATCGAAAAAAAGAAAAAAAAAGATAAATAATTAATCAACAATCCAAAATAAATAATTTTCGAAAAAAAAGATTCTCACATTAAGTAGGTATACAAGAAATACGAAAAGAAGAAAAAACTAAAAAAACTAAATAATATGGATATTATAAAATAAGTAGGGAGGGAAAGGGGGGTGGGTGACTAAAAGCACACACAGCCTAGCTGTCCTAATGTAGGTGTGGCTTTGTAAACGGATCGGGCGCTCTATCTATCTAATGCTGATGGGGTAAGACTACAAAAGGAACAACATGGAGAAAAGTTTATCATGACCAGTCCGTCATAGCCAAAGAAACAAAAAAAACAAAAAAGGTGCATTATAAAATATCATAGAAAAAGTCGTATAATATATACGACAAGGACAAATTAATACTATTAATCAATAACTCGTACCATCACCAAAATGCGACTATTTTGACACGTAATAATCAAATTCGGAAGGATCAAAATAAACTAGGAGTAGGAGTTGGCTAAAACAATCGTAGTGGGATTGTTATTACATCAAGTAGAAAATGGTAAAAATTTGTTCTCAACAAAATTGAAACACAATTGATAGATATATAGAAAATAGAAAGAAAGAAACAGGAAACATGAAGGAGTGAGAGAGGAGGAGAAGGAGGAAAAAGACCTCAACACACCTAACTCGGACTCCAAGAAAACAATAAATGGATTGGAAATTGGAAATTGGAAAAACAAGAAAACCAATAGTGTTGTGATTACTACAGGTACAAACAAACAAGGGTAATTATAAATGGTATGAATAATAATAATAATAGAATAATAGAATAGGTTGAATGGAGGATATAGGAGTAGGAGTAGGAGTAGGAGTAGTAGGTAGATTTAATTACTTAAGTAGTGTAGGCAGGCATACGAAGGACTTATACTTAGAATAGTATTATTACTAATAGTACTAATAGTAGTAGTAGTAGTAATAGTAGTAATGATAATAATAAGTCCACTATACTCTATATATTATAATACAAAGATAGAAAATAAAATCATTATTATAATTTATTCAAAGGTTAATTTGCACCTTAGAAATGGACGGATTCAAATTCAAAGTTAGAAGTAAAGTAAATGACGACGAAAAAAAACCAACAACAAAAAACAAAATAATAATATGACTAAGTATAAAAGTTGTATATTTTTTATGATTATTATCATAATATTAATACGTTGGTAAAATTATTATTCACATTACGTGTTGTTTGATTCAAAAGGCTTGTAAAAGATTGTGCTAACGAATAATACTTGAATTCTTTTTAATTAAATATTACGTTAAATTATGAGCTTCTAAAATTATCAGCAGTTTTGCATTGGTTTGTAATCTGTAATCTGAGCAGGATCAGAAGGTTATACAGGAGGGAGATGTGACAGTGACAGCTTGATGAAAACAATGACAAGATTCCGATAGATTATAATAAAATTACGAGTATAATTCTTATATTTTCGTTATTTCTGGACGATGTTGATATTATTTGTTGTTATACATGTCACAACTGTTGTTATCATAATTATCACAGACAGAGCTTTCTCATTATGCTTTGGTAGGTCATCTATGGTGCCTTGCATAGACAATAAGAGTACAGTCTTAGAAATATAATATGGAAAGTTTATATTTATATATAATATATAAGATTCCAAGGATAGGTAAGTACGAGAATCTTTCAATTTCCATAATAACGAAATCAATGACTTATAAAAATACTACAGTGGTTCAGCTCGCTAAGAATGAAAATACGAATTATAATTTGAATTATGGAGCAAAAATTGAATGAATTACATTCAACAACATTCCACCAAATATATCGAACAAAAATCGTGTAACAATCAAGCCAATATAAATACATTCTTTTATTTTGGAACATTTTAGCCGTAGTTGACTGACAGCATTCTTCACTGCACTTAACCTTGATGATAATAATATCTCTAGCTATAGGTGCTATAAGCATTGACTCGTTTGTGAGATACTTTTGAGAAACCAAATACACAATACACAACACAGCTATCAAGAAGAAAACAAGTATGATTGTTTTAACGATTGAAAAATGTGGGGACAAGCAAAAATAAAATCTCACAGTAGCAGGAAACCGTCAGCGGAATCTAGCTTTGGTGCTGGAATTAAATTAATTAGTTATTCTACGCTGGTAAAGAGAAACGACACACCTTTCTACGACACACACACAGTTACACGTGTTGATTTGTGTGCGCGCATGTGTATGTTTGTGGTGTGTCTATCACAAAGAAGTTGGACTTATGGTGAAAACGATCACCTTCGATGGATATAAATGAAATGATAGCATTGAGAGCGCAATGTATTATTATTAACCACTTGCAAAAAAGAAAAATACTCATTAAAAAAAAAGAAAGAATCAAACACATCAATCTATTTCGCATAACCATAATAATAATAATAATAATAGTAATATGATTATTATTACATTTCTCACAATTGTTTATACCATGGAAAAATTATGTCCAGGTAAGATTAAAAAAAATATCAGAAGAATTACAATAAAAAACTTGTTCTCCATCCACCCCACGACAACGCTTGTAAACAGTGTACATCTTCGTATGGTTAGCTGTGATTGCTATTAATAATAGGTTAGCACTACGGCCTACTGGGGGGTAAATAGATGCATCTTCTCATCCTCATCTTTTGGACTTAATCATAATCAAACTTAAACCAAGCACGATTTTACCAAAACTATCATAGGGGCGCCGAAATGCGAGTTAAAATAATATTCAAAGTCGCCTTAATAATTATAATGATAATTCTTTCTTTCTTGATCAATTTACCTTTCGTATCTTTCAGTGTAAGGGTTAACAATGATCGTAAAAGAGAGAGACAAGTTGGGCAACAACAAAAAAGACTTGCCAAGAACAAAAGGCTTGAATTATTAATATTACGTATGCTAAAAATGACACGCAGCCTTAAACAGGCACAGCAGATAACGACCAGCTATATATGATGAAGATGGATGATGATCAATAAGCATTAATTTAGTCACGCAAACGAGCAGGCAGACAGGTAAGTAGGTCTCTCTCTCTCTCTCTCTCTCTATCTCGTTTTCTCTTTCCCACCACCAAACCAAACACGACGAGTGAAGGAATAGAGGGGAGGAGAAGAAGGGAAGGGGAGAAGAGGGAAACGTAGTAACTACTACTGCTTCAGTTTGCGTCTCAGGATGGGACTGCGTGGAGAACGGTAGGCCGGGGTGGAGGTCAGCCCGCCTACGCGACCCGGAGACATGTTTCTCATCGGGGATCGACGACGCGGGGTCAGCCCGTGGGAGTAGCTCAACGAATCGTCCAGCTTGCGGGACTCGTGCTCCAGCAGAATCGGGTCCAAGTTGGGGTCGCGAGAAATGGTGTTCAAGGACGTGTTGAGGACGTTTCGGAGGTCGTGGATGTCGTCACCCGCACGGGCCGACTTGGTGATGTAGATTTGGCGTTTGCGGAGCTCTTGGCCGATCTGGTCCTTCAACAAGGAATTCTGGAGGAAGGAAGAACAGGAGATAATAAATACCGTTTCAATTTCAATGGTGTAAGATGCAAAAGGCCTTTATGACCATCACTGCAAATCTTGTTACAATACACCAACACACTTTCACTCAGAGGTCTATTTGTGTTTGAAATATATGCCAAGATTTCTCATGAAGGTGTCTACATTTTCTATATCGCGGATACTTGGCAGTAGTTCGTTAGAATCTGAAATTGCTCGCTCAGTACGAATGTCTTGAGATAAACATTGTCTTGTGTCAGTCAGTCAGTTTAAAGATTATTCTACAGATTTTCTTCGCCATTTGGGACAAGTTTCTATGGTTGAAGTTGAATTATAACACCCAGGGGTGTAGTAAATCAAACCAAATAAAATAATAATCTGAAACATTCACATCCCGATGAAAATAGTAATGTGGAAACAAATTCTGATGGTTTTCCAGTCCACTTGGACAGTAAGGAAATCTGAAATCAGCAAAGATCTAAAAGATTTACACCTCTGAGCTGAAATTCTGGGGAGAGATGCAAACTCTACACTCTCCAAACAATCAGTCATCAACCACATTAAAATTCCTACTAACAATAACAATGATCTGGTCTAGTGTAGCAGTGTGTAGTTGTGCTGCAGCCGGCAGCATTATTCACCGCACTTAACCTTGGTAATATCTCCATTCCATAAGCATTGCTCGTTTGTGAAAAACTTTGGAGAAACGAAATACTGAATAGAGAATACAGAATCAGTCCTTTCCCCATCTCTCACTCTTACCTGTTCCTCAAGACCTTTGACCTTCTGTCTGTGCGACTTCTCGCGTGCCTCCAGAAGCCTCTCTGCCTGTTGCTGGGCGCTGCGCAGTCTCTCCGTCTCCATCTCAGTCTCGGCACGGTGCCGGGTGGTCAGATCAATCAGTCTGGGGATGGCAAGGGGGGTGGGGGGAGGAGGAGGGTAAAATAAATAAATAAATAATAACAACGGATAATAACAACGAAAAAGGCCATCATGGGGCAGTAGATGGACCTTATCTCAGACATATTAGATTAAGTGGGGCAAAAATTTGTCCGGCCTGAAGAAAACTCTTACAAAATCAAACCAAAGCTTATACCAGAAATTAATGTTAAATTAAATTACTTTTGATAGTAAAACTAAACTAACCTATAGCACACTAGTTTTGACTCATAACTTTAAAATCGAACCCGACACTGTAAGTTGTAAGATACAAGAATAATGATAAGAGAAAGAACTCAGAATGTCGAACCAGGGACTGGGATGAAAAAGAAAAACCCCCCAAATAACTAAAAACGTGTGAAAGTGAAAGACAAAAATGAGCATCTCAATTTCAAGTAATCAATGCTGAGAGCGATGTGATACAGGAGAGATTCTTTGCCATGAAAGCAATTCAATAACATTGGCAAGGTTTGTTGTAATCAAATAACACGATTCTCTTTTCCCCTAAAGTGATAAAACAAAAAAGATAAGAGAGAGAGAGAGTTGTGACAAGAACACTATATGAGGAAGTGATGAGGGAGTGTATTTGAATGTTTTGTTATCTTGTGCCTTATACATATACCGCTTTTGCCGTATCAACACCCAGCTCCATGCTCAGTTAAAAAAATGGTGAATGAGGTAGATGCCCCAATAACCAACCACCTTTGACAAAACAAAAGAGCTGGGAAATACTATGGATCAAGAACTACGACAAGCAGGTGATCAGCCCACTGTGCTTTCCCCAAATGTTTGAAGTGTAAAATATCTTTAAAACTTATTAAACACAGGTGTTATCATTAAAACATTGGGATAGTCTTTGAATCTCGAGCTAGAGACCTTAACAAACTTCATTTTTACGAAATTTGTCTTGTGACAAGGAAGTGACGAGTAAATAATGCAAAGGTTTGTGACTGTGACATGAATGACTGACGACACAAAGAAGACACCAGCGCCACCTACTGGTGTTACTACTACTACCTGTACAGATGGTCGTGGTTTAGGTCGGACAGACTACAAGGGTGGGGATAGGATAGGACGGAAACGCAGGGAGAGAGAGGAGTCTCCATGAAATGGAAATTTGTGGTATTTTGAAGCGCTTAGAGCATGATGAATACAGTGGAGAATCGCTATATAGATGCTATCCTTTATAACCTCTGTGTTTTTGTTTGTTAGTGTGAAGAGAGCAGATGAACACATTCGTGGTGGTACAGTGCTGAAAGAATATCAGTTTGAATAATCTATGTGAGTGTTATTTATCCATTTCTCTTTTATAATGCATCGCAATGTAGGTAGGGGACAGCCTCTACGATGGAGGTTCTTTCGATTAAGAACTGTTGACAAGCATGTGATCATCCCACTGCTGTCTCCATTTTATGTGTCTTTATGTGTTATCATATGCCATCAAAAGTTATAATAAATGGTCAATGGAAGACAGAAAGCAAGAAGTGAGCACCTATGCCTACTGTGTGTAAATGGCAAATAAAAAATAGTCTGAAACATTTCATTTCCCAATGAAAATAGCAATGCGGAGACAAAAACTAATGTCTTTTCAGTCCACTTGGATAGTAAAATTGGCTGAAGATTTACAGGCCTGCACCTATGCCTACTGTATGTTTGTTTGTGTGTTTGTCAACCTACCTCTGAGCGTGTGTCTGTTCGGCCTCGCCCAGCGCCGCCTGGAGGTCCTGTAGCTGTCGCTGCAGCGTGACGTTCTCTTCGTCCAATCGCTGCAGACTGTGGTCAAACGAGTTGCGGTCGTGGATCGACTTGTGGGCAAACTCCTCCGTCTGCTGCTTCTCTCGCTCCACCTGGATAAGTCAGGGGTAGTCAATGGAAAATCAAAAGAGGAATAAATAGATGGAATAAAATGATAGCATTTATATAGCTAGAGCTTAATTATCCACAGTATTCACTGTGTCCTTAATGCTTCACAATACCACAGTTTGTCACTGAAAGATGTAACACATCAGATGATACGTGCAGCCTGTTAGGCGCATCGACAATTTTTCGGACAAAGACAACGCTAGAGGGACCTCCGAAATTTCTATCCGTCATCTCCGATAGGACGATCACCAGGCTGATACGTTGATGATAAGCAGAAACAATTTACATCCTGATGAAAATAATATTTAATGTGGAAACAAACAGAAAAAACTCATGGTATTTCAGTCCAACTCTGATACTGAAAAAAAAAGTCTGACATCAGACCTGAAAGATTGAGACGGGTCCAACTACAATAATTTGAAACCAGTGACCTTTCCCTCCATCACCGACCAAACCCACTGACCACGACTAGGCTACCGACGATCAATTACCTTGTCCAGAGTCTTCCTCAGGGCAGTCTTGTCTTTCTCCAGTCGAATGGAGGATCGCTCAATCTCTCGTTTCTCCGTCTCGATGTTGCCGAGGGTGCGAGACATGGAGGCCACGCGTTCCTGCAAGGCTTGCTTCTCCGCGCACGCCTTGCCCAGCTGCTGCTGGCCTTCCTGTTCCGTGACCTTTCGCTGCTCCAGCATCTGTGGTAGATATTTTGATAATAATAATGATAATAATAATGATAATAATGGTAATGATAATAGTAATGATGATAATAGTAATGATGATAATAGTAATAATAATAATAATAATAATGGGGGTATTATTACATAACAAAAGTTAAGGTACGAAAGGTAAATTGATCAAGAAAGGAAAGTAATGATAATTATGACAACGAAAGAAAACAGTAATTATGATAATAATAACAACAATACCACCCACCCATTTTAAAAAGGAAAAGAGAAAAAAAGAAGGAAAAAGTAAAAAAAATTGAGGAGGAAACCAAAGAGAAGAAAATCAGAAAAAGAAATATACAAGAAGTAGAGTAGAATCAGAGACACGTTTCATTAAGTCTTACATTGTTGGTCTGGCGTATCTGTCCCTCCAGCTCGGAGCATCGCACCTCTGAGTCAGCCATTTCTGCCTGCATGATCTGGAGACGTTCTAGCAACACGTGGTTCTGTTTCTTGGCTTCCGTCAGGCCCTCTCTGTCGACAACCAATCAAATGATGAGAAATTTATTTAAAGAATACAAAAACAAATGTAATACAATACATGTCACTGCGTGTAATATATAAATAAACAACATTGCAGGAAATAATTACAGAAACTATCAAAAATAAGGGATGTAAGTTTGTAGATGCAAAAAGGAAGACATTGGATAGAAATCAGTGGCGAAAGTTTGTTTATGACGTTTAAAGGCTAAATTCCCTGATTTCTCTTTCCCTGGAAGATGAAAATAAGAAGTGTAAAATCCTGGCTGAGTATTCCATACCTGGTGTTATCGAGGCGCTCCTGCAAGATACGTCTATCGTGTTCGCTGGAGGTGAGAGTCCTCTGTAGCTTGGCCACGGTCTCCTCCATCTCATTGATCATACTGTTACTGTCGGACAGAGACAGGTTGAGGGCTTGGACCTAGCAATGAAGGGAAAGGAGGGGGTGGGGGAAGGAAGAAACGTTATTATTTGTATTTATTACGGTGGTTATCTTTAGATCTATCTTACTAATTGTACACCTCTCTCTGTGATAGGGACAGGTTCAATTCAAGGCTTTGAACTAGCGTTATCATTGGCATTCATGGTCATGAAGGGTGTAAAAAATAATCTGAAATATTTCACATCCTAATGATGAAAACGGTAATGTTAAAAAAATCTGAAATCAAAGAAAATCTATCTGAAAGATTTACACTCGCCTGGGTGAAAATGGCAAATACAAAAATAATCTGATGAATATAGTAGTGTGGAAGTGGAAACAAAAACTTATGGCTTTTCAGCTCATTTTTTCTCACTTTGTCTGTCTGTATCTCTATCTCTCTCTCACAACATCATCATCCCCCCCCCCCCCCTTTTTCCAATTTCCCACCACCAACCCACCTTGTCCTTGGTGTGATGTCCCTCCTCCTCTGTCTTGACCAGTGTGGTGTTGAGGCGGTCAATGGTCAGCTGCAGAGACTGGGCCTTGGACTCGAGCGATTGGATCTGCTTGGTCAAGCTCTCCGTTCGTTCTTGTAACACCTGGCGTGCAGAGATAACAATGATAACGATGATAACAATGATGATAACGACAATAATGATAATAATGATAATAATAATATTAACAACAACAACAATAATAAAACGCCTTTGAAAAAACAAAAAACAGTAAACGAAAACTACGCTAGATGAAACCTTTCTACTCTGTAAGAGAATGAGAATGTAACTCTGAAAAATAAAAAAGTTATCAATCTACAAGAGGACACAGTAATAAGGCAGTACGTGCATCTCCTTCTAACACAACAACATAGACACACCTGGATGTAGACATTTTCAAGGCCTAGAGACACGAAAGTGTATTTTCCACTCCGTTTGTTTTTGCGCCTGATCCACAGATCCATCACATCCACACAATAATATACAGTAGTCTTTGTTTGCTTGTTTGTTTTAGAGTTTTACGGCTCGTTGACCTCCGAGGATCATAATATCAGCGCCGAATACACTAGTCCTCGGTCACTTCTACAACTAGATAGCACAGCCGATTCCTTTCACAGTTTATTAAAGTGGTTTTTTATATGTGTGTGTGTGCGTACTGAAAATAAGCACACTGACAAAATTAACACACAGTCTATTCCCCAGTTTATAGTGTTGTTTTTTTGTGTGGTTTGTCTACTCAAAAAAAAGCACACCAGCAAAATACACAACAATCCAAAAACTCAATCAACAGCACTGTTATATAATGCAACTCTTGAGAGAGAGAGAGTATCTTCATGTCGAAGCTGCTATCAGATCCAACACACAAAATATATTCACACAGACACACATAAACGTACATTCCCCCGGGGGGGGGGGGGGGGGGGGGGGGGGGGGGGGGGGGGGGGGGGGGGGGGGGGGGGGGGGGCGGGGGGGGGGCGGGGG
>JAULCB010045733.1:0-10886 GCA_032358575.1 Dendronotus rufus | reverse complement strand
CAATCGGCTGCTACCGTGACGGTCGACCTCCGATAACAAAATACGCTACTTTTTCCCAAAACAAAATTCCCGACTTTTCCAAAACAAAATTTCCGTTTTTTTTTCATTTTGCCATTTTCATCGGGTTTTTCCCAACCGGGAAAAGTTTTGCCGATTTTCATCGGTTTTCCGGTTGTGTGGGAACCCTGCTATAGGTACACTACATTACCCGCGTTTTACACTGAACAACAAACCACCAGTATGTAAAGTATGTGTTAGGACTACTAAAACTAAAATGATCAGCAAGCAGTTTCAGTTAGTCAGTGAAAGGAGGAGTAGGAACCGGCAGTGAGAAACAGTATAAAAAAAGGTTGCTGCAATGGAGAGAGAGCAATGCTTGCAAAGTGATTTTTCATGAAAGGGGAAGCTAGGTTCTCCGTGACAAAATGGGGTGGTCCTTAGAAGGACCGATGTGAAGGTGAAGAAAGAAGCAACCGGTCAGATTTACTTCTTGGCGGCTGTCTTCTTGGCTGCAGGTTTCTTAGCAGCGACTTTCTTGGGAGATTTTTTGGTTGCTGGTTTCTTGGTGGCGGCTGGCTTTTTGGTAGCGGGCTTCTTGGCGACTGGCTTTTTGGCAGCGGGCTTCTTGGCGGCTGGCTTGGCAACGGCTTTCTTAGCAGCAGCGGCGGGCTTCTTGGCAGCAGTCTTCTTAGCAGCAGCTGGTTTCTTGGTGGCGGGCTTCTTGGGGGAAGCGGCCTTCTTCGGTTTCTTCTCGGCTTTGGGTTTCTCACCCATGCGGAATGAACCAGATGCTCAACTCCCTTGACTTGCTTGAATGATCCAGCGGTGACACCGGCCTTCAGGGCAGTCTTGACACGGGAGTTGACCATGTTGGTGTTGTCACCGACCTTGTAGTTGGCGGTGATGTATTTCACGACGGCCATGCGAGAAGAACCGCCACGTTCCTTCAAAGCGGTGATGGCAGCGACGACCATGTCCTTGTATTTGGGATGAGTGGGAGCAGCCTTTGGCTTGGAGGAGGCAGCCTTCCTCTTGGCAGCAGGAGACTTGGCGGGTGCAGGAGACTTGGCGGGTGCAGGAGCAGCGACGTCAGACATGATGGAAGTTTTGAAGTTGATCAGCGAGGAAAAGCGAGCGGAGAAATTATCGAAAAATTTCGTGTTGAGTGAAGTTTCCGGTTCAGTTAAACTTCTAGTATTTCGAGCGCGGACCTACGGGAAAGCAATGACGTCACACGTAACCTTTTTCCTTCAACTTTTGTTCGACACCGCCGGGTTACTCTGATGTGTGTTAACGGTCGTTTTTAGAATCACACTATTGCTCACAATCATTAAGGAATATCGTAATTTATTACATTTAATGTTTCTAACAGTTCTTATTTACAGTAGTAAAAGTATTTTGGGCGAGATTAACGGTTTGGTTGCAATTTAACTTTGTGTACAATCTACCGATATATCGACCTCCGCGCAACGTATTCTAATTTATGTTCAATATTTCAATATTAATATAACGTGTACCTAGTTTTCTTTATTCAAACATGCTAGAGAAGTTATAATTTACTTTCTTTCAATATTCTTCGTTTTACTAGTAGATGTGTCTTTTTGGGAGAAAGAGAGAGGTGGAGAGACGAAGCTAGATTGACTCGTTTTGCGAAAGGGCTGATCTATGAAATTAGATACCTGATAAAAATAGAGAAGAATAGACATTTTGACTTGAATGCTAGCTAGTCATAGATTTATCTAATCCTAAAATCTTTTAACTAGAGGCATTTTGGGCCTAATTCCTAAAAACCCGTGCAAGTGATTAGAATGGCCTCATCGTAAGTAAGAGCGCTCTTCTCGACTTCACGTAAAATCAGGCATCAGGCGAACCGCTTTGATCAATTCAATTGCGCTTCGTCTCCAGTCGATGCTAACTATACAATTAAAAATTAAATAATGATATTGTATAAAATCCACCTTCAAGCTTTAAATCAGTAGATATACATATCTATCTAGACGGTATTCAATTTTATGTCATGATAGAAGAAGAAAAAAACCCTCCGAGGTTTTAGACAACAAAATCGTAACGAACTTTTGGCGGCGCGCTAATTGTAGAACCATTTTCATATTTCACACTAAAGTCTAAATATATAGATAGTAGACGGTATAACACTAACACACGTTGATAGTCCTCACAGAAAGTGAAATCGATGCAATATGTGAAAGTGACCTGGAGAAATGTCCTGTCTTGTCATTACAATTTATTGATAGTTGAATGGGGCTGGTTACATTTCTCGTTGTTGTTGTAGCTCAGCTCGTTTTTTCCCAAAGCTTTGAAAACAGTGCTTGTCTTCCTCTATATTTTCTTCTTCTAGAATGTATTACTTTTTATAGGGGAAACTTATTATTATTACTGTCATTGTTGGCATTGAATTTATTTGTAAAGGACAAATAAAGATTCATTATAATTATGAATGAAATCAAAGTAAAAGAGCATTTATATATCGCGCTTATCCACGGTCATCACCATTCCCTAAGCGCTTCACAATACCACATTTATCCCCGACAAAACATGTAACACAAAATATGACCTGTTAGGTGTGTCTACAATTTTTCAGACAAAGACAACGCCAGGGGGGACCTCTGAATTTACACCCATCTCCGATAGAATGGGGAAAATTGTGTAAAGAGTTGTTCGCAAGGACTCAACATCGGACTCAGTCAGGATTCAAACCCTGGACCCTTCGATCTCCAGGCGGATATGCTGACCACTAAGCTGCCGACCGCACATTATCATTATCTGATCACAGTATCAACTTCTTCTAGTCTAAACATTTTCATAGATGGACATTTGACAGATTTTCTTTCCTACAAAAATTGCATTTCACACATTCTTGAAGTCAACTTTGCTATTTTCTGCGTTCAAATTCAAGTCACCATCATTATTATCAGCAATATCAATATCATGGGTTACACCACTTATATCACAATTTTTATAATTGTCACTACCATCATAAATAATAGCCACCAATATCAACAAAACTGCCACCCCCATTATTGTCACTGCCACCACATTTATCTTTACTGACTGATTATGACCTCTGTCACCACTTCCACCACATCATCATCATTGCCATACCAATACTAATTGATCACCTCCTCTGTATTTGGTTTCTCCAAAGTATCTCACAAACGAGCAATGCTTATGGAGATATTATCAAGGTTAAGTGCGGTGAATAATGCTGCCAACTAAGGCGCAACTACACATAGCACACTAGACCAGATATTGGTAGGAATTTAGTGCGGGCTCCATGGAAAGGTACATACAAAAGGTAAATTGATCAAGAATGAAAGAAAGAAAGCTCCATGATCATTATCGGCACCATTCAAAGTAAACACTTATTGTATAAATCATTCTTCTTATACAATGTATTTGATTCTTGTTTATAACTTTGAATTATAATCCAGTCCATATGTATCCACATCGGATAAATTGACATTTCTCTCATCAATGAATGTGAAGTCCCAAATTGAGCGCTATTAATCATTAGTAAAAATGTTCTTGTCAACATCTTTGGTGGTATTTTCTCTTTTATTGACATTCCAAGCCTTATAATAAACAAGTCGAAAAGCGCTATCCTGAAGAAAGGCTTCCATTCTGAAAACTGTTTTTTAAATGTTCAGATTAAAAATTCTAAAATCCATTTTTCTTAATCAATAAACCTTTTGTACTTTTAGTGTAAGGTTAAATTTTAAAATCCACAGATGGATGAAGAGGAGACTGTTTATCTAACATATTGACTCATTAATGTTCGTATGACTAATGGACTATGCTTTATGGTCATTTTCTCCATCGACCTATGTTACTTTTCTTAAATCAAATTATCTTCAATGGTCCTGACGATACCAATAAATTCAGACTTCCCTATACCTACTACATGTTATGTTCTACAACAGATGAACATTTATGAACTGTTGTTTCAGTTTATAAAGGTCTTTTGTTCTTTATCCTTTATTTCTATTTTGATTTTCTCGCATTTGCATAAAGCCTGATGAACTGAGGAAGGCTTAATATTGTGTCAGATTTTGATAATAGATATATCAAATGACAGTTAACAAAGCTAGATTTGTTATCTTCTTGGCTGCGATCCAATTTCCAATTCCATTTCAATGGCCCCTAGTTTTCATAAAGAATCCTCATCACCTCTCAAATCAATTCAAATGTATGATTAAGAAGTTGAATAAAAGTAATGCAGAACAAAACACACTCAAAATTAACAAAAAGATAACAGTAACAGGTTATACAACCCTTTTTTCGATAATTTTTGTTCGTAGCCATCTTGTAGCTATTTTTCCTCTCCTGACAGATATTGTCAAGCACACACACGATGTGTCAAATCAGTTTGATTTATTATTTAAAGATTTTTATAATCAAAAATCATTTTAACTGAAGTGAAAAACTTCCAAGTTATGAATTACAAATGAATAGTAAGAGCACAAAATGTTCAAATCAAAATGACAGACTGCAGTCAAAGAGTCAAAATGCCACGGCTCAAACTGAACAACTCTGCAGGTGAGACATTTCAGAGTCACTAACTGTCTTACTCCTAATTAATGTGTACTAATAATACACAATGAAGGGGAACGAAGTTATTTGTTTGTTTGTTTTTAGAGTTTTACGGCTCTTCGACCTCCAAGGATCATAACAGCGCCGAAAAAGAAATTATACTGAGTAATTTGAGTGAATGTTCTCAATATGTCGTAGTGTCAGATGGGATGAAAATATGATTTTAAAAGATTAAGATTTGGTCTTTTCCTTCTGTAAATGGACTTAAAGAGGATTGTGATCAAAGCTATCAATATATTCAATCAGAGACCAAAAAATGTGTACAAATTTCATTTGTTTCCTAATTTCCCAATTTATTCAGTTACAAGTGAGATCATATTCATATTATAGATATATGCAAAGAAAGATCATTCATGTTACAAATTGAGACATAATGATATGAACACGGGGTAACCAGGATATGGAATGTTCTTGGTGAAATCATACAGTATATGTAGTATCAGTATGGATGAGCATGCATATCATTCAACAGAGTTTGCTGGAATTGAAACTCTAAATTTGTTTGAACATTTATCATCTTAAAGCAAGTTAATCTTACATAATTAAGATTAAGATAAGATAATAAGATAAAACCTCTCTCTCTCTTTAAAAACAAAACAAAACAAAACACACACACATATGCTCATCAAGCCAATAACTTTTCAAACATTTTAGGCAATAAGTAAGCCTATTAATATTCACAATCAATGTGGGGACATTAAAAATTTGTATAAATATATGATGTGAAAATATTTTTGTGTGTGAATCATTTGTAATTGTAAGCATGAGAGCCAATATCAAAATTCAATTTCAAATCAGACCCGGTCAAAAACTAGATAAACCCCCCCCAAAAAAGGAATGAGAAAAAACTATTCAAAATGTAAAATTTTCAAAACATGAACAATCCCAAACACAACATTTCTCTATTGCATAAATAATATAGAGTAATATAAAAATAGATGGTGTACAATATAAATATATATGCATGTATCAAAAGCCATAGTACAAGAATTTGTTGTAAATGAAGGCAAGGAGAGGGTGGGCCGCATCACTTGCCAGCCAATAGTCTCATCAGTTCTGAAATAGTTAAAAAAAGAAAATGTCTTAACACTAACCAACCATGACAAACTAACACTCCAAAATGGTTATAACTATTACGAAAATGGGAGAAATAAATGTGAAAAAAGTATCATACAACCAAAGAATCTACATATATATATAAAGAACAGGCAGTGAGCATTAACCTACTTTCGCTTCCATGTAGAGATGTGGGTGTGGCTACTGTGTGTACTTTGCTTCACTTCCATGTAGAGATGTGGAAAATAACTTAAAATAGTAGGCTATTGTGTGTACTTTGGGAAATTTTATTCTCATTATTTGTCTATATCTAATATTAATAATCATTAATCTACCATCTATCTATACATTTATTCACTCATTGATTGATTGATCAATTCATTTATCATCAATCAATAATTTTGAATTTAAAAGATTCTAGAGAAAAAAGTGAAGTAGGTACCTACTATGTCCTAATCTTAGTCTTAGTGTATTGAACGATAAGGTTGAAACAAGTCGGTAGACCCTAGTTAGTATTTTGTTTTGTTTTAATTAGGCCTAAGTTAAGTAAGTCACTTCAAAAAATTTTGTTTGCAATGTGCTAGAGATAATGGTAATGTTGTTTCTATCCCAGGGGCTTCTGAGCCATGGCTCTTCTGCCAGATAATGGTACCTAATAAACTATGGTTAATGTGAGACAAATCAAACTATCCCCAAAACATTGTTCTATTACAATGATAGACGTTTTGGAGTGCATCAAGGTGCAACAAAGGCAGATTTACTTAGCACAGCTCTCACCTTTGCCTACAATCCTTCCGTTGCTGTCAACCTCCATTTCTTCTACTAAAGCTTTGAAGTCTTCCTCTCCGAGTTTGTCTCCCATGTTGGTCAGCAGGTGGCGTAACTCGGACGCCATCATAAACCCAGAGTCGTCCTTGTCCACTGTCTTGAAGGCGTCTTCCAACAACTTGCAGTAGTTTTGGGGAGGAATGGCCTGATGCATTTGGCGAAATTTATTTAGATCTACACGACCTCGGCCTAGAAATGAAAAATGAAAATTAAAGAGATATGGAACGGTGTAAAAGTAAATGACAAATTATATTATGATAATCATTATAATAATAATAATGCTAATACACAGTATGTAGTAAGGATATCAATGATAAATAATAATGATGATTATTATAATGATAAACCGGTATCTGTCCTCCTATACAGATTTGTCTCTTCAGACAAATATGTAATATATCCCAATGCCGCTCTTCAATACAGATGAATAAAAGGGTAAATGTTCATTCATTGGATTCTATTATGATTATTTCTTATTGGTTTCTGCCCTTTTAAAATCAAAGTAATAATAATAATAATATACAGCATTTATATAGCGCATATTCATGACCAGAGCGCATATTCATGACCAGGTCGTGCTCTATGCGCTTTACATGAACATAATGTTATAAATGGCATCTACACAAATGCAATAAAAATATTATAATAATATTAATCACATAGTATACATGACCAGTGCTGAAAAACAAAGCCTAGTGTAGAAAATAAGAAAAACCTTGATGTCAGGCAGTTTTTAACCCAGTCATTCTCGATTAGACAGCTCACATCGCTAACCACACGGCTAATTGCTAATCTCAGCTGAGTTAATCTATTTATCTATGAGAAACTGAATAAGGTTTTCACTATATCTTACTCAGAAAAATAAATCTGTTTCTGGCCCTACTTCTGAAACAAACTAATAAACTATGATCAAAACCAAGGTTACACTGTAAGTAGGCCTTGCCATGTTAAAAACAAAGCAACAGACAGCTTTATCCAAAATCTTCTTACCATCCACACCAATACGTCTCAAAATCTGGGAGATTTCCGAGTCTGTGAGAACGTGGCCGAGAGCACGGATTGCGGTGGACGCCTCATGGACAGCCAGATATCCATCACCATCTATATCAAACAGTTGAAAAGCTTCCGTGATGTTGTCACGGGGTTGAGCCTGGCATACAAAAATATAGAAAGTAATGTTCTGAGTGAATTCATCATATATGCATGAAATAATTAGGCCTCTATGACTCTATGTTTTTATCTCCTTAGTAAATCTTCTTAATATAAGTAAAAGCTTCTACTACCATCTTGATTGGTCAGAAATGTGGTGAATTTTTGAGTTTATAAGTAGCATGGGAATACTAGTTACTGAAACGTTATCTTGAAGGACGGGATAGTATTTAATTTTCCACCTTTTTTCTTTGCACACCAAATGAATGAAAGAATCGACGTCAAAGTTCTCCCAGGAAGCCACAGCCTTTGTATTCTAATTTTTTTAAAAGATAGTTTCTCTGTTTGTCCCATATTCCAGACCATGACTTTGCAAGCTATTTTCGTCTTTCACTTTCACACAAGGTTTTAGTCATACAACAGCGCTCTAGTCTATCTGTTATAATACTAAACTATCCATAGTCTTTGGAGAGATGTTCGAGTCCTACACCAAACTATCGTTTTCCTTTTTCTTTCCATACATTAAAAAAAAAACTCTGCTTGCCTCACACATAATTTTTTCTATCTCTAGGCCTATATTGAGTATATTTTATCTCTATATTCTCTCTTGCCCATTCATTGATGCAGTCAGTCTGAACCAGACTCACTCTTTTGTTTGTTTCTTGACTGCTACTTTAATCTCACTAAAATAAATAAATACACCATTAACCTTTAATGTGGGCAGTAGATATCCTACTACGGTCTCTGATATGACTTACCATTTTACAAGACAGTTAATGTGTACCCTAACGATTCCAACTCCAAAAAATCAACACACAGCAAGTTTTGGCAGCTTCCTTATTCTTCTCCTTTGGCTATTAATTATGTTCTCAACACGCACGTCCACGTCTTTCCAGAACTGTTGACAAAATAATCCAAATGGTCGTTAGATTTTAATTCTAGAGATCAGAAATGACGACAAATTCAAAATTGTTCTGAGTATCTTAGATGTTCAATATGTATTCTTCATGCCAGAGTTGGACACATTCACTTCCTTAGACTTAATTAAAACACTGACACACATCGATGGAACAATAAACACACACATGACACACTCCTACAAGACAGTAGACACACCCATCGCAGCAATAACTGGATCGACCCATGAACACATTGAGGTATCTTTACCATCGTATGGGAAATTTCCAAGGATTATAAATAGCAAGATTTGAGTCATGCGTATCGTCCATCTTTTAATTCTATGATCTTATCACAAATAATTGGAAAATATCTTTGAAGAAAAAATTCATCATTGATCAAGTAACGCCTCTAGTAATCTCATATGGCAATGATGTCCGAAAACGAATCTCAACGAATGATAAGATATACCATAGGACGAGAAATTCACCTACATTTTTACCTGCATTCCGAGCGTCACACCTGGGCTAATTCGTGATTACTCGTAGAAATCTCATTTCGATTAATTACTACACTATTAGCAACCCTTATATTAGATAAATAAATACATAAATGATGGCATTTATGCGCTTATCCTTGGTCTTCACCATGCTCTCAGCGCTTTGCAATGTTCAATTTATCCCCTGATAGGCCAATAACAAACCAATAATATTCCTTCTCAACTCCCCGGGGGAGCATACAGTAGTGCGAGCTGCTGTTGAAAGCGCTTCCACACTAGGGGGGCCTAGCATTCGAACACGATCCGTCACTTCTTCTTCTTCTCCTTCTTCTTCTCACCCCCCTCCACCCCCTTCTTCTCCTTCTTTTTCTTCCTCGCCTTTTTCTTGATGATGTAGGAGAAGGACCAGTCTACATCATGTAGATACGACATACATATAAACACGTCATCGACAGGACACCAAAGAAATACTTAGTCTTTCTTAGCTCAGAAGAATGAATCAAATTATAGTTTGTTCTTTCAAACAAACAAAAAACAAAATGAGAGCATTTATATAGCGCTTATCCACGGTCATCACCACGCTCTAAGCGCTTCACAATACAACATTTATCCCCGGCGAAACATGTCGTAACACATCAGACGAGACATGCTGCCTATTAGTAGGCGCGTATACAATTGTTCGGACAAAGTCAACACCAGGGGGACCTCCGAATTTTACATCTGTCTCCGATAGGATGAGAAAAATTGTGTAAAGAGTCTTTCGCAAGGACTCAACATCGGGCCAGGTCAGGACTCGAACCCTGGACCCTTCGATCTCCAGGCGGATACGCTGACCACTAGACTGCCGACGCCACAAGGAAGGTTTGATGTAGGCCTACACTGTATAAGGAGACCTGAAGTATCTACACAAATTGTTCGCAATGTAGTAACACAGTATAAGATGTCAACAGTCAGTTATCAGTAGACTAATTGTGTTATCACCAACAACAACTGATTGCGTCTTTCCTTTCCCATCCACCCACTATGGACACACACACACACACACACACACACATACACACACACACACACACACACACACACACACACACACACACACATACATACATAATACGCATACAAACATAGGTACACACACATAAATACGCAAACACACATATTATACTAGGCATATGCACACATATAAACACACACATACATAATAAGCACATACCTACACAAAAAATACACATACACACATACATTATATTACACACACACATTCACACAAAAACACGAACGCACACAAACACACACACACACACACACACATACGCACTCACACACACACACACACATACGCACTCACACACACACACACACACACACACACACACACACAGACAAACAATGATGTTCAAATGACTGTCATTGATTGCCAATCGGTGCAGTGTGTCTTTGTAGAGAGCTACAACTATCAAGAGCTTGGGAGAAGATTGCCGCTTTCTTTGATGATATTATTATCGTATCATATCATTATCAGCATTATAGCCGAGTGTGTAGTTGCTTTGTTTTGATATCCTGTATGTAGCTGTTGTATTGTAAATAAATCAGTGTTTTTCTGCTTGGAATACTCAACAGGCTCTGTCGAAATGGTAAGAAGATGTCATTATAATGTTTACATGTTATAATATTATGCTAGATATATGTATAATATGTATCAGGTCTATAAGACTGTATCAGTCAAGATCGTTTCTTTAAAGTAAGTTCTACAGTACGTCATCATCACGCCCACTTTTTAAGTCGCATGTATGAAAGAAAACCTTTCTCTAAAAGTTATAATAATTCAAATTTCGTGGAAGTGTGTGGG
>JAULCB010045622.1:0-10887 GCA_032358575.1 Dendronotus rufus | reverse complement strand
AAAGACAGACCAGTGTGGAGAGGCATTTCTCGTCTACCTCAAACGAGAAGACACCATTGATTGATTGATTGATTGATGGAGCTGGGCACCGACACTGTGAAAGTGGTTTACGGCAAAGGAAGACAAAACAAAAAAAGCCATTTTAATATTTTTATTTCTCTATTTTTGCTGATTTCTTGGTGAGAACTTGCAGGGGTTTTGAATATTTTAGAGTAATTTTGTAGCAGCTTTAAAATAAAATCTTATATGAGTTTTTTGAAATAATGAAAGGAAAGCACATAATTTGATTACAAAGGTTCAACATTTTTCTATTTTGCTTCACCATGAATTGTTATAATTCATATTTATGCACAATATGTAATTTGATTCGATGTATGTTTTTGCCATTGTTTTCCTTCGTTCCGTATGAGTGATAGTCATTGTATGATGAAATTGTAAGCGCCACAGAGCACCTTCGGGTGGAAGCTGAGCGCTATGTAAGTTAATGATGATTATTATAATATTTATACAAGAATGATGAAAGTTTTATGAATAGATTTACTTGTAATGGTGAGATGATTCATTTTAAAAACTGAGTTGAAGCGGGTGATTACTTGCCTTTTTTTCATTGGCTTTTTCTTTATAAACATTTTTCTTTGCTTTGGTGTAACACATTAAATTTGTTGAACTTTTGAAAAACAAATTTCTTTACGCCACCTCCCCCACCCCTGTCTCTCTTGCTATGAAATGTTTCACTTCATCTAACTAGTAGATATAACACATTAAATTCAAAAGAAAATGCAGACTTCCTTACTCCACCCCCGCCCCTGTCACTCTTGATATTGAATTTTTCATTTCATCTAGTCAAGGATATTTCATGTTGCGACAATGTAGGAAGTGGAATTATTGTATCTCTTAAAAGATAAATCTATATTGTAGATTACCAAGGAAGTTGTATTTTAGAATTAGTGATGGATCTCCTTTTTTTCTTTTTACTTAAGGGATTCCCTTAACTTACATACAGATCTGTAAATCTTCAGACAATTGTCTGATTTCAGACAATTTCAATTTAAGGAACTGCTTCCATTTTGTATTTGTGCATTATTGATTGGAAGTCAATAGTATAATAGTATAGTCCCTTACCTGAAGTGTGGACAATTTTCAGACAATATTATATTGTGTCATTTACAGGTCTGTTACATAGTTGGGTAGAATACATCGTGATGAAAGTTCAGATTGTAAATCATTTTTATGATATACCTATAGATTCTTGGTTGTCAAAGTTTAATTGATTCTGATGATGGTCAGAATGGGGTTAGATATACCGAACGTAATGTAACAATGCTCCAATGAGACTTTTCATTTTTTTTATTTTCACAGATCAGCGATGCCACCAAACTCAGCTGGGCCACCAGAATCAAAGGATTCCTCATCTGTTTCATCTTAGGTGCTTTTCTCTCCATTTTAGTAAGTAGCAAAACAATATTTGTTGATTAAAAAAAAAGCTTATTTACCGTATAATTGAAGAAGATAATTTGTCATGGTCTGCCACGCATCTCATTATATAACATAGTAGCTGTGCAGTGTTTAAAAGTCTATTTACAACTTTCTGATTTTAGTCAGTTATTAGACATAGAATTTAGACAAGATGGGTTACACATGTGGAGAAAATGCACTATTGCATGTTTGTGGTTCTTGCATTGTTGATTAAGTTTGATTTCTTAAGACACCATTTATTTGAACTACCCAGAAAAGACCTTCCCAAGTGGTTGAGACAAAGAATCTCACCTTGATTTGATTAGAGGAATATATTATCTAATAGCATATTGTTATTTACCATTTGTATATTATTACATTATTAAGCTTCATTTCTTTTTTGTTCCAGGGAAGTTGTTTGTTGTTCATGAAGCATGGTTTGATCATTTTTGGGGTGCTTTACAGTCTTGGGAATATCCTGTCCCTGTCAAGGTGAGTCAACATCACGATGTTGTAAGATGGCAACTGGTTGTATTTCTCTCCCCCGCTTTTTTTTATCCTCTTTGGTATGCGTAGAAAATGATTTTTATAATGATTAATTGAATCCAACAAAAACGATAATTTTTCTCTGATTTCGTTTGGGTTGGTTAATTTTGTTTTTTAGCAGGTGTATGACGTTGAATTAGAGATGTGTCATTTGTAGCAAGATCCTAAGTTTGCTGCACGAGTTTTTAATGGAAATTGATCTCTATAATTGCTCTATTCCCTTGTTTTTGTATTGCTGTGATTTGATTAGGTATTGATTATAATATGATTAATCTTTATTTTGTACATTCTCTAAAGGAAAAGGAAACGATGAAAATGTTACATTGTGAAGATGAAACAAAACAGTGTGGACAATATAAGTATAATCAAGTATATATTTTATTCTTCTCTATAATTTTGTTCTCTTTTCAGTACATGTTTTTTGATGGGTCCTTGTAATCAGCTGCAAAAAATGTTTGCAAAAACTCGAATTATTGCAACTATTGTTGTGCTTGTAAGTATGACAAACGTCAGGAATCTTAATACGGCAACATTACTTCCATTCTAGTTCTGAAATCTATTCAACTAAGACTTGTTCTCTTCTGCTTGCTATTCCAATTTATCGGTGTATGTTTTTTTATTCTCTTTTCTTTTTATCTCTATTGCATGACCTCCTGGTCCATACGTGAACATTTTCATGAAAGTCTTGTTGAATATGTCGAGTATAAACCGAGTACTGTCAGTATTATTAGTGCGGATGGTTTGAGGCATCCCTGGTGAATTCTTCTGCTGTTTCTAATCTGTTATCTCAAACTGCTATCACGCTGACAGATCACTGTGATCATTGATTGATTGAGAGGTTTTTACATTCCAGACATTGATCTCGTGCTGTTTACTTTCCTCAGGTTATGCTGGTGCTCACTTTGGTCTGTGCTCTCGCTGTAAGTGACGCTAATTACTCAGATTTAGATTTAGTTTCGAACATGATATTTTAGTATCAATTTAATTGGTATGAAAAGTACTCATGAAAGAGTTTTCTTTTCTTTTTTTTTCCATTCCCCTTTTATACCGCATCTTAATGCAGTGACCAGCTTCTGTGCTGGAATTTCTTTGGATCAAGAACTGTTGACAAAGAGATCAACCCACTGTGTCTCCACAAAAAAAAAAAAAACATTCTAAAACATTTGAAGGTCGAGTCAAGGTTTTTGCTGAAAAAATTATGATTCTGTCCTTTGGATAAGTCCATCAGCATGAAGCAAGTTTTTGCTTTTTCTCCCTTCATAGATAGCTTGGATTTAAAAAATGCAATTTTCAATATTCTCTATGGGGAGCGTCTAGTCCATATTCCTGTAGAAGAGAACTGTGATGAGGCTGACAAAGGCAGTGATAATGAAATATCCTAGCTGTACAACTAGCTCGGCTTCCTTGATTCTATGCGCTTCATAAACAAGATTTCCTTGAGAAGAAAAGAAAATGTCAGTCTCGCTATTTTTCTCGCTAATTTTAGATCGATATTTGACCTTATTGATGTATTTTGTCCCCAGGTGAAGAATGCTCCTTTGACAATTTTGTGTTGCATACTGCAATTCCTGGCCTTGACGTGGTACTCTATCTCATACATTCCATTTGCCAGGTAAATTCCAAATTCACAGACCAATGTTAATTTGTTTATGTATTCATTATCTGATTGATTATTTTTCCTATCAATTGAACCGTCCTTTATATTCAAAGTTTTAGATCAGATTTTGCAAACGATCCTCTCAAGTGTTATTCTAGGATAGAATTGATATTCAGATGTGCTAATAATTTAGTTTATAAAGAAAGCAGTACAGCTGCAGACCTGTACATGTAAATATAGTCCGACCATTGTCGGAATTTAGACAATATGAACAAAAACAAGACAAAGGAAAGGAGACAAAAAAAGACCCCACCAAAATAATTAAAATCAATGTTGTTTATTTCTTCGTTTTTCGTGATGATTTTATGAGTCCCACATCTATATTCACTGAATTTCATATCTTGGAGACAAAAACTGTCGCGTTTTAATGTGGTTCAAATCAAAAACAGGAAAACAAAACACCTTTTCATTTTTTGTAATTCAATATACATCTTTTCTGTTTTTGTTTTTTTCCAGAGATGCTGTTATGAAATGTTTCAGTGCCTGTCTCGACTAGGCGTCAAACTCACGATGAAGCGAGCTTGTTGTCATCTCACTGCTACAGGAAGATGTTGTTATCGTCTGCTACAGGAAGATGTTGTTATCGTCTGCTACAGAGAGCTCTGTGTACGACTAACGACGCATTGACGTTTGCAACAAATGCTGGTTTACTGATGTTTAAAAGGATATTACAGTCATTTCTTACTAGTTAGATATTTTTGTTAAACGGGGGAAGTATTATATTAATTGATTTTTGCTTTCTTTACTAAACTTGTAACTTTCTTTTATAGTCTGTTTTGTATTTGTATGGGTTTAAAGGGTTTAAAGGGTTTAGAGAAGACAAGAGGAATTAATGCATGAGTGGGTTGTTGATGGTATGATAGAATGAGAAGCCATTGTTATCGATGTTGAAAAATGTTTGTCTTACAATTTGCCTGATTATTGTGAAAACAAGTGCTGTTTTTGCATGGTGCATTTTATAATCCGAGCTTTGAGTATGATACAATAAGATGACATGTCTGTTGTAGGGCCATACAGTTTCATTTCCACCATGTTGAAAATGTCATGATGAACTGTACACGTACTCATTCTTTACTGTGATAAAAACAGTAAAATAGAACCAAATATGTATGTATGATGTTAGAATATAACTGTTGTAATTATATTTCGATTCATTTTTTCACAGCATTATAGTCTTTATCCATATAAAATATGTTCTTAAGACTTCAAGTATTTCAAAAGTAGCTTACTACGTATACATTGAATTATCCTAATCTTCAGGTCAAGAGTACGCACACACACTATTTTGGACTCTGGCTAAAAATGAGCTGAACATTAAAACACATTCCATTAAGGAAAAAAAGTCTTTATCCATGGGTTAAACAAAAGTATTGCTGTAATGCGTCTTGTGACAAGAGATTTAACAAGATGATCATTGGTTCAAATAAGTTTGTAATAAATGTCTTGTTTTGGACTGCAAAGCCTTGCCTTGATAGATTGATAAACCTTTGAAACATGAAGAACTGTCCCATTACCACTTTTCTTGAATCGCTCTTAAAAAATAAAATGCATACCAATTTTCGTACAATCATGATCAGACTATTGATGAAATATGTTATAATATGTTATACGTGTAAAGGAGTCGTAATATAATGTTATATTAATCCATCTATTTTATGTCTTTATCTATTTTTCCCGTGCCTCTGAAGTGAAGTAGGAGGCATCAATGTGGCCTTTTTAATTCCTATCTAAGCTTCTTTACTGATTTCCACAGTGCTCAACAAAGCGTGTCATATTGTTGTCAAACACTCTTTCTAACAAAACTGAATTGAAACAATCAAATGCCTCTCTACGGGTTGTTGAAGCTTAATGCTATATTAATTGTCTATATGGAAACAGGTCTATTTTCATGAAAGTACATCAGAACGCTATTTTTTGAAACTCTTTTTGTATGTTTTTATATTCTTATGTAAAAAACCGATCTTAGGTGATTAGATAGTGCTATTCTATTCTCTTTGTAGACTTTGCTTCATATTGCAGTTGCAGTGCTAAAATTACTGAAATTTTATATACTGCCAAATCATGTCTAATTCTAATAGTTAGAGCTTTTCTGTTTTACACTTTTTTGGAAGCAAGGTATCTAGTTCACTTCTTGGGACAATTATAAATACACTCCAATCTGGATATTTCGACATAATTCTTTTTTATCATACTAAACATCGGGTCATGTCGTAACAATTTTTGTTACTGTTACTGTTATTCCTAGAATCGTCTACAGGAAAACTAGAGCGAAATGTTGACCCCTGTGATGAATAGCCATTGTTAGTTTGATTGTTTGTTATGCCGCAACTCTTTGTAACATTGCATAAAAAGTGTGTGATAAAACATGATTGTTGTATACCGATTGAGAAATTCAGAGGGATGGCTCTGTTGGAGTGATGTTTTTTTTCCATTTTCAAATGTTGATACATAGAACAGACTTGTTTTTTAGGTTCTTTTTATTATCTTTTATTCATATAATGGTTGAGTATATAAATATCAAGTCATTTTTAATTATTATTTCCAGTTTCCTACCAATTTGATCATAAAAAGCACATTTTTGATTAAAGAATCAAAATTATTGTTCATTCCTTTTGTAAGCTTTTTTTTTTACCCATTGATTTGAAATTGTGCAATACAATTAATGATAAGATTCAGCTATAAGTTTTGATTCAAAGAGATTTTCCTGTAAACATGGTTTACGTTCTCTTTTGCATTTTCTTTACATGTTCCCCTTCATGTGGAAATTGTCATCTCTTTTCTAGTGGAAGGTTGTTTTTATTTTGTGAAATGTGGGATACAATTTTTTTCTTCATGTTTATCTGAGAGAAAGAGTTTTTGTCTTTTATAATTGAATTCATCATGTCGCTTTTTCAAATCATTGAAAATATATTTTGCTACCAGAATTTTCTTTTCTTTTTTCACTTTCCTATTATTCTGTCATCCCAATGGAATTCCTGTGATGGGCAAGTTAGCTTGGGAGTTTTGTTTAGTGATTTGTATGTTCTAGTGCTAGGCTTGTCCCATTTTCAATAACAGTTCCTGGTTCTTTAGAGGAAAAAAAAAAGTAATTGTTAGATCATTTAATCTAAATCGGTTTAGATTTTACTCGATGATCAGAACGAGTTATTGAGGTGTATTTCCACGACTGTCCTCATCAATAGCTATTTATATTTATAGGATAATGAGATGCCTCATCAATAGCTATTTATATTTATCGGATAATGAGATGCCTCATCAATAGCTATTTATATTTATCGGATAATGAGATGCCATTGTATTGAGTGTAACCTGTCCTACTTTATGCATTGAGCATATTGCAATTGGGAGTTGCCCTCATTGTCTTGAAAATTGTTATATATTATATTTATATATACAATGGCAAGTCTTAACATTCATTCTTTGTTTTGTTTTAGCTTGTGAAAAATGAAAATGGAGGTATAAATAAACACTGATTCAAATTAGTTTTACTCGAGGTTTGTCACTCAGTCCCGTTGTCTAAGCTTCCAATTTGTGACCGAAATCAGATTTGATATATAGAAATAGTAGAATGCCATTGGCAAGAATATTTTCATACTCTTTTTATGGATTTCCTGTTCTTCACTTGAAGTAAGTGCCTTGGATGTTTTTATTCATTACCAAAGGGATGGAGTTTGTTTTTATGAAAACAAGTAAAAAATCTATTGTTGTATTGTTGTATTGTTGTATTGTTGTATTGTCCCAGACGAGGCTCACTACTAGTTTATATATATTAGATGAAGACGCTCAAAGGGGAAACCGAAGATCGTAGAATAGAAAAGCTCCCAGTATCTAATGGAAATGCTTTGGACAAATCAATTCAATGACACTATCACATGGTAGTTCACTGTGAATGTTTTCGAAGATAACTTTAAGGCTTGCAGGAAAACTTCAAATGTCTGTCTGTAATGTATGATATTTGTTTTTCCTCTTCACCATGATTGTTGCTTCATCATCGTGACCAGTGTAAATAATAATTGCAGCCTTTTCATTTTTAGTCATTGTATTTAATAGGTTGTTGTCATTATGGTACAACAGTACACCGTGGAAATAACAGAAATAACGAGGAACTTCAAAATCTTAGTTTTGTTAGTAATAAATGAAATAAAAATAGATAAACGATGGCATTTATATAGCGCTTATATATCTATGATCTTCACCATGCTCTAAGCTCGTTACTACAATGTTCGATTTATCCCCTGACAGGCCATAGGTGTAGCAAACCAATTATTCCAATAATAAATAATAGTAAAAAAAAACTTGGATTTAACGAGCTATGAAATAGGCAACACGGTGTTGTTGGCCTGATTGCTTCAATCATTTTGTTCACACTATTCGCTTGCATGGTCACATCGCATGTGACGAGGAATGACTGGTAAAAAGTATGTGATTATTATCTATTGTTTGTGCATGTGGTGAAAGAGTAATATATATTACTAATATATGTAAGTTCTGTTCCGTAGAATATACAATTATGTGTCTCCTCTTTAAAAAAATTAAAACAGAGAGCGTCTTTGTATGTGTTTGTGCGTGGCCGTGGATGAAATGGATCACACACCCCCCCAAAAGTTAAATATAGGAAAAATCCAAATTTTGCTCGGTGCAAGCGTGTCCCGCATGCACAAACTGACGGGAACAGTTGCTTTATTAATAACCACAGGAGTGTCCTCGCTGGTTGTGACATACATTGGATTAGAATTATAAACAAGAGACCTCGGGTATAACAAGATATTATGTATTAACACTAACGCTTGGACAGTTTATCTTGTCATATCCCCGAGGTGCACTGTACCTTCATTATTATGTATATCGTGAATGCGTACCGTTTTATTTTGAATTATATTTATATTCAACTTCCCATGTAAATGTATATTTATAATTAATTATGAGTTGAAATAAAATTGAAGCCCCACAAAGTTCTTTTGGTTTTTTTTTAAAGTGGGTTGGTTACAGTACAGTGATTTGGTCCATTTTAGTTTCTTATTTTCAACTTAAACTGTATTCATGTTCACAACCCAAGAAGTAAACGCACTTCATATGTTGCTATTGTTATTGTTGATTAAGGTTAAAGAAATCCGACATAGTGGGATGATTACCTGCTTGTCAAGTCCTTTATCCAAAGACCGCAATGCGGTATAAATCTAGAAAGCAAGGGACCCGATAGTTGGGATGTGGTGTCTATTGCCCCTATCAAACCTTAGTCGCCTCTTATAATTGGGAAATAGAAAATAAAATCTATAGCGAGATCTATATCATGTTGTACAGTGTTCTTACTGCCTCTTAAACTAATGGAAGCTGACAAAGGTAAGGCAGATGTCTACACCTGACCTGACAGTAGAAGAGTGATACATTCAAATCCCTCCAGAGCTATTATTGAATTGCATTGCAGTACCTAGTCACTGTTTAAATAAAAAAAACAGGCTATCCATCAATGCACAGGGCCGCCTGTAAGTGTAAGACACTTGTGATCAAACTGAGCAGATCTTTCTATGTCTGTAGTTGGCTTCTTATTTATTTGTACAAGATGCTGCGAAGAGCGGACTAAAGGTTTTAATAATAAGCTTAAACCACGGGGTTCGAAATCGAAGATCAGCTGGTGATAAGTGACAAACGTCGCACATACCACCACATACAAGATCAATGCGAGCTGCAACGCTGCTATAGGCTGCCGGCATATAGTATACAGACACTGAGTTCCCTCAGCTAAAGTAGAACCCTGTTTGACCTGAAAAACCAGAGCCCACTTCGATGATGACGCAGTGCAAATGGGTGGCCAAGTGGTGACATTGTGAGGAGAGGAACAACATCGTTTGTAAATATAAAGGCAAAGGGTCTTTGCGAGGAACTTGAGTTGGACCTTGCCAGCCAGGATCTCAAATTTCATAGTTTTAGTTAAATGATGCCTGTTTCAACACATGTAGGTCATAGTCATAGTAAAGGCGGAATCTTTGTTTTATTTATAGTCCATTTGTGATAGGACTTGAACACACAGTCTGTGTTAAAGCCTTAAAAACTTCTCATCAGCAATGATTTAAACCTGGGACCTATTGATTACCAGAGTCAGAGGGGAACACCTCGAATACTTGGCTATCAATCACACTTTACATTGAGTTGGTCATAGTCATAATGATGAGGGGGTCGTAAACTACGATCAACAATAGACAGCCAAGAAGAAGGCGAAATAAAATACAAAAGAGCAGATGCAGACTGGATCTCCATTTCATTTTCACAATTTATATCTTTTATTAAATCCAAAATCATTAAGTTTATAATCATCAATAAATCACACCTTGACAAAACGTCTTCATTCATACACTCATACGCTGATCTTCTTTCTTACAGCGCCATGATTCATAATAGACTATTCATATCAGCTTCAATCTAAAATGTTTTTACAATTACGCATATCGGTATCATATCTACACGATATATGCAAGTAATTGCAGGTATAGGTATATATGCTACTGAATCTCCACAGAAAAAGAATACTTTATATATCAATATCTGCCACTACTATCATACTTAACTTATTCAACAGAGTCAAGTCATGATTCAAGTTGTACATTTGACGTTATAATTTTCAACCCATTCCCTCCACACCTCATACCCTAACTCCATTACTAGTTATAATGTACTACCATTAAACATGTCATCGTATCACACTAAACAGTCTCAAATTAAAAACCAGATTAAAATAGCTCATGAGAAAAACTTGTCCCGTCTGTCCTTGTACATCACTGATCCACTTTTGATAGATTCTTCCTTTTTATCCTATTGATAAAATAAAGAAGGGAGAAAAATATGTCAACATATATTCAATATCATTGCCGATGAAGGTCTCTGAAACTCTTAAGTCTACCACGTGGCATCTTTTTATATAATTTAGAGCCTATGATGGGATGGTACATTTCTATTGGTCCTAAGTTTTAAGATATTTATATTATGGACAGGGTTGGCAATCAACGGATTCTGAGCACCAAAAAAATGTAAGGTTGTAAATGGCAAATCTATTATAATAATTGGATAGCCCCCAACACATGCGTCACTTCTCTCTAACGGGATTGCCTTTCGTTGTGAAAATGTCAGTAAAAATTACCTTAGCCCATTGGGATGTAAAGTTTGTTTGTTATCCAATGCCTTATACCGCTTTCGCAGTGTCGGCACCCAGCTCCATGCTCAGTCTTAAATGGAGA
>JAULCB010045510.1:0-16833 GCA_032358575.1 Dendronotus rufus | reverse complement strand
GGATGACTACTACGGCGATGGCTACGGTGACCCATATTATTATGACACCACGCCTTCACCTGAACCAGAGGGACCAAAGGTCACTGATGGACCAACGGATGACTACTACGGCGATGGCTACGGTGACCCAAACAATGTATCACCGAGTCCAACCCCCATCGTCTATGAGGACACCTACGTGGATACGTATGACGACACCACTCCTACCAACGATAACGTTCCGAGTTACGGGGACGGTTATGACGACGGCGACAACAACAACAATGACTACTACAACAACGACTATGACATTCCAGCGGTCACTCCTACTGACGAGCCAGTCGGACAAGTGGATCAGGGCACGGGACCCGGTGGGAATTATAAAGACATGATGGATGACCGAAGATCGAACGGCACGACTCCTCCACCCACGGTCAACGATTACGAAACCGAGGTTGTTGACCCTGGCAACGGGACCGATAACGTATACAATGACTACGAGACTGACCCACCACCTTCGAGCACTTTCTACGATAACGAAGACGAAAGAAAAACTCGGGGGGACGACGTCGGCGCAAACGATTATTACGACACCAACGGTTTGAGTTTTGTAGAGCAGAGACAGAACGAGCTGGATAGAAGACAGCGGGAGAAATCAGAACGCGAGAAAACCAGGCCGACTCCTTCGAGCACTCCCTCGTTGGGAACGTGGCCATACGACTACCAACTCGGTTTGATTTCCCCCCAATGGGGGAGCGGTCTGAACTCCGTCATATCCCCTGCTTCGGGGCAAGCCTATCCGTGGCAAATCCCTTCGGCCAACAAGGATATATTTTCGCAGGCGTCCAGGCTAAGTCGGTCCGATTCTCCGTATCTTTCAATGAACGGGCAAACCTCCGCGGCGGACCAAGTATTTTCGTGGATGCCCAGCGCCCAGTCCGTCATGTCCTTAGGGGCTGCAAAGTCGCCCATCTTTTCTCAAAGGGTAGCGAACCAGTACATGTCCCCTTTCCTCACAATGAGCCAGTCAAACCCCGCCCTACGCTGCCAACGATCGGATCAGCTGATGTGTGTAGCCACGCCTAGTTACAGGGATATCCCCAATGCCGATGAAATCTGCACCTCAAAATGCAGGAGTGGCGGGGCTTGCGGCTCGGACTATTGCTCCTGTGCGTGCCAGAAGAGTCTGATGTGCGTCCACCGGTCTGGCCAGAATGCGCCGGGTCAGTTCAGCGTCACGGAGTTGGACGTGTGGTGTACAAACCAGTGTAACGCAGGACAATGCCCGAACCAAGTGTGTGCCTGCACTGCGGTCTAATGTCACGCACACACGTTGTTCACTTCTTTTGGTTGTTTGTTTATTTTGGTTTTGTTATGTTTTCGTTCTATTGTGTATTTTTGTTTGTTATGTTCAAACTATATTGCGGCGCTGCTCTGCAGCTGACGCACGGGTTATTCCGGTCTTTTTTGTGTGGAATTGAACCCAAAATGACAATGAGCCCATTGGGACAATAAAGTCAATATTTATTCATTTATTTTGTTTTTTATCTATAAGGGAACAGGGACGGGAACATTCATTGAAACAGGGACGGGGACATTCATTGAAACATTGGAAGTAGCTCCATTTTTGGAGGTAAAGAAACAGTGCCGAAAGACGAAGCCTTAGAGAAGAAAAAAATGATAGCATTTATATTTAAATAGCGTTTATCCACAGTTTTCACTGTGCGTGCTCTAAGCGCTTCACAATGCCACGTTTTTATAACGAACATAATATATACGACATCAGACGCTATGTGCAGCCTATTAGGCAGGTTACAATATTTTGGACAGAGGCAACGTTGTCTGAAACCAACTGGCGCTGACCAATAGGCTGCCAAAGCCACATAAAAGATAAATATTTTTCGTCACTGGTGGGAATGAAATCCACGTCTACCACAACACCGTCTTGCCAGAATGGAAGCGAGAACTTTTATCAACTGAACCATATCCGTTTAAAAGTCCGTTTGCGATAGGAATTGAACACACCTCCGAAGTCACAACCAATTCAAAACATCAACAATAACAACTAAACAAACAATAGACAAAACCTAACGCAAAACAAAATGCAAAATCATGTTGGATCAATTAGAAAGGTGTTTTGTTTTTGTTATGTTATCCAATACCTTTTGCCGCTTTCGCAGTGTCGGCACCCAGCTCCACGCTCAGTCTTAAATGGTGAATGAGGTAGACGCTCCAATAACCACCTTTGATAAAACACCGAGCCGGGAAATACTATGGATCAGGAACTACGGAAAGCAGGTGATCAACCCACTGTACCCGTCCTTGAATAGCACTATGGGCAATACGCATGACGCATTACTTAGCTGCTAACCACACACATTTTTATATCGCCTACTTATTAGTTGTGCCTCTCATGTAGAGATGTAAAAATGAGAGAATCGACACTGCAGGCTAACCGACACTGCAGGCTCAATTTGAAAGGAAGCTAATGGAAACGCTGCGATTTGAAAGGAAAGTACATTAGGCTATCCCTTCAATCACGTGATACTGATGGTGATGATGAATGTGATCCTGGCGATGGGCAATGGGCATGATGCTGTGATGGTACATTATCTCAAGGGGTCCCAGGTTTGAATCCTGATCAGAATACCCTACGCTGTGCCATAGAGACAGGCATGCTACACATCTTTACCCACTCTACCCAGGTGTAGAATGAGAAGGTATTGACGCACGCATAGTAATGGGTAATCCGAGATAGACTAGCGTTCTATCCAGACCAAGAAACAGGTGCTTATCATAAAGGTGGTTCCAGGAAAGGTGCAACTCGAGGAGTGTGACTGTGATGTGAAAATTATGCAAGAAAAGGCACTTCTCTCCCCCCCCCCCCTCTCTCTCTCTCTCTCTCTCTCGCTCTCTCTCTCTCTCTCTCTGTCTCACTCTCTCTCTCTCTCTCTCTCTCTCTCTCTCTCTCTCTCTCTCTCTCACTCAATACTCATTTCCTAATATTGTTTCGCGTCATCTTTCGCATCATTTTAAAAATCCAGCTAGATACTAAAAACTACAACTTTTCTTTATTTTCCGACGAAAATCGAAATTATTGCCTGGAAAGGGAAAAAAACATGGCGACAAAGATGTATGCTTCATCACTGACATTGATTGTGTTATCATGTTTTTGGGGATTTGCAAACGGACTTTACGCGGATCAAGCAGGATTGTTTGACTGGTCAGTATGATTAATTGGGTTGAAATATTCGGTATTTTGTGTCAGCCTTAACTGTACTCTTGCTGAGGCTTCTGATTTTAACGACCTGTTTTCTCACTGTTGCCTGTACTGTACTGTACCGGCGAAATTCATTTTCATTTCTTTTTCCCTTACTTGAACCTTTTTGGTAATGAATATAACTACAAAAAAAAGACAGTTGCAAAAAGTTATGGACGAAATCAAAAACAAAATTGGGGGTGAAATGAAAGTACTTTAATACAGGCGCTACAAAGTCTTTCTAGATTTAGAGTGGTATCACAGGCTTCCAAAAATATCCTGCTAAATTGAGTGATTAGTGCTAATTACATTAATTACAGCACCCGCTATAGCACTCTCTTGCATTAAATTTAGAGTTGGAACTGCCCAGTGGGTTAATAATGATAGGCCAGGGGACCTGGGTTACTCCTTTGCCTTTATCAATGAGACAAATGATAAGTAAAGCAAAGGACACGCCGCAAAAAGCACTGAATGTAGTATAGGCTAATTATTCGTCCAATAATTAAAGCTGCTAAACTGCTATTGGGATCCCTAAAAGTATGGATGAATAAGCCAAGCTGTGACCTCTTTGGGGAAGTACACTGTGTTGATTCATTCATTCACTTAAACAAAATATTTTGATAACTGACGCTTCTGTATTATAATAAGGCTGCATCTCTGTATCTCATCGGATGAGATACGGAGTATATTTACTCCATATCTAATCAACTAGGGTATATTTGATAGGGAAAAAAAGATTTTTCAAGAACAAGCTCAAAACCTGCATAGAATTTCTTAAGAATAACTAATTTAATAAACAAACACTAGATCTAGGTTAGATCTAGATCATATCTTATATATATCCAAATCTATTCTACTAAATTCTAGACTAGAATCAGAATATAAAATGCAATGGCAAAGAGGATTAGATACAGAGTAATTTTACTCTGTATCTAATCGGATGAGACACGGAGACACTTCGTTATAATAAAGTGTGCACAAATTGAAAGTAAAGATAATAATAATAATAATGGATAGCATTTATAGAGCGCATCTCCACGTTAGTGCTCGAAAGATGACGTAAGAGTGTCCCCATTTTATTTATTATATACTCTAATTTTACTAAAATTTCCCACATTTGTGATCAAGACTATTGCAATGTCATCAATAATAGAACTGACCATCTGATACTTGCTATGATACTAATATTCCATAATCAAAAGTACTTGTGTCTTCTTGCAGGAAACAAGATTATGTTGGCAAAGTGAAAGATTTCTATTGGGAGCAATCAGGTTCATCAACATCTGTCACTGGTAAAAGAGTCTTAGTAGCTTCTGAGAAAAATGTGATTGCATCATTGAATGCTCACGATGGAAGCATTGGTAAGTATTTGTTATTGTTGCTTTATTCATTTGATTTGTTATTCTATATCAAGAGAGAAATAATTTTTTGATGAGGCCCAACAAAAACTTAATGGGTCTTTCTAAGGACTCGAACCCATGACCTCATGATCAACAGGCAGAAAGCCTAACTACTCTTGCCTACTGACACTGTGTAAATGGTTTTAGAAAGTGGAAGCAATTAAAACGGCAGAGGGTGGCAAACATTCGCAATGAAAATAAGGAAGGCAGCCATGGAGACTGGACGAAATATCAACAAAACATGTTAGGTGAAGTTATAGAAAAATACAAAAACAACTGCAAGTAGATTACATATTTAGAAATAACTGTTTACTTCTTTGGTCTTCCTGGTTTATCTGCCAAGAAGAAGAGAATTCAATTAATTTGGGTATAGTTTGTCTATCATAACTTTATGGTTCCTTTTATTTTTACGCTCTCTTTCAGTTTGGAGACGTATTTTTGAGCCAGATCACAGAGGGACCGTTGACAGTTTTATGCATCACGACAGTGGTAAGATATTATTTGTTATTCAATTTTGATTTGCAACCTTTCACATCATAATTTCTTTCTTTCTTACAGCTTTTATCTTTGAATTGTGTATTGACCTTAAAAAAGAAATGGCTGATAAGTTCAGAATTCTTTTTAGTTTTGTGGGATTTTGTGATATTTGAATGTCTGAAGTATTTGTTTTCTATCGTTTTCCTCCTCAGCTCTGATCAGTATCCATGCAGGTGGTCAGTTTGTACGCAGTTGGCAAGTGGCATCAGGAAGTTTGTTGTGGGAGAAATCAGTGAACATCGATACTGATGGAAGGTACTGGTGATATTCTCTTTGAATTTGAATGCTTGCAACTATTAATGTGATGCAAAAAAGAATTGCGAACATTGATTATGATATTTGTTTTCCTCTTCCTATTATATATTGATTTGAATGACAACATTGGTCACTCCATTCAACTCAAGATTAAGGGATCCCGGGGTCGATTCTGTGATCAGAACACCCTTGGGAAAGGCATTTCTACTTTGACTTGTTATGTGTTGTCTGTCTGCCAGGGATGGATTGTGAATCGCTTAGAGCATGGGGAAGGCTGCGAATAAGTGCTACTGTGTTATATATTTTAACAAATTATTGTGTATTTTGACATAGTCTACTGTGTAACCATTTGATATGCTGTATGGGATGTAAAAAAAAACTTGTTTTTCTTATGTCTCTTTTCAAAGGGCTTCTGGATTATTTGTTCTAAAGAATGGCAAAGGTATGAAATGTTATTGAAGTATTTTGTCTTTAGCTACGTTGTTAAGACATTATTTCTTATTTACTCACTGCTGATATCAGTGCCTCAAAATTCTTTTTTTTAAATTGTCTTTATATGTGCATGTCAATAACTTCTGTTTAGATGTCTTCAGTCTATTTTAGAATCAGATATCATTAATTGTTAACAGATATATTATATATATGCTCTTGCAAATTGATAACACTTGTCTTATTAAGTAATATTTTTGCTCTTTGGTGATCTTTTATTTTGATCACTTTGTCTTATCGCCGTGTTTCAAATTTAGCAAAATATCTTGTGTCATTCATTATTTTTTTCAAACATTTTAAATTATATTTTGTTTTGTTGTTCCAGCTGACCGTATCATAGTAGCCACTCCTACCACCATCAACTGTCTGCGTGTTCAAGATGGAGGATCTGAATGGAAGACTGAGCTGCCATACAGGTTGGTGGCGTCGCATTCGGTCACTCAGTTAGTGGCTTTAACAATTATATATTTTGAGAAAATTTGTTTTTGACGATTCTTTGGATATAGTATAGCTTTACCTTTTATTGCGTCGCTCTTTGAATGCTCTAATTTTTAATGATTCCCTTATTTCTTTTGTAGTGAGTCCATCCATCATTGGTACGTCCAAGAACACAGTGATGGATACATTGCCCTGGGAGTCTCACCCGGGGAGAGAGTGACGGTAGTGCCAGTCAGCTTGGATGGAAAACTCAAACAACATCGAAATATTCCTGCTCCGTGGATACAGAAAGATACGAAGTTAGTTGTTGCTTTTGGCTTCCATGTTTTCATCTTAATGGGATTGGGTTTGTGTGTGTGTTTATGTTTGTTTGTCAATGTTTATTTATTATCTACACTTCTCTGAAGGAGCTGTATATAAAAAATATGTAAAATATTATTGCAAGGCAAACGACTTGTTATTCCGAAAAATGTTAAAGATATAATATCTGTTAATGGTTTTGAGAATCAGATTGTATTGAGGGATCATTTCCATTGTTTCAGGTGTATGATGCTGGATGGAAAGACCTTCTTATGCTACGCCTCTGGAAATCTCCAACTTTTGTCTGTGGACAGTGGCAGCGTCTTCTTCCCCATTGATCTTCAGGTGTGTCCTCTCTCTGTCTCTAGGGAGTAGATGTATTGTGTTACACTTGTATTTTAGTACAGCACTATTTTGTTCCAACATTTTCTGTTGTTACCCCGAATTGATTCATTTGTCTTTTATCTATTATTTGTATTCACTTGAATTATAATGGACATTTATACAATGAAAAGACTACAGGAAAAGAAAACAAATTGAAGAATACTTCTCGCTTGCTTTTGAAAACTTTACAATTTTGTTTGTGTCACCACACTAGGGTCTTGGTGTGGAAACTACGGACCAGTCCCAAATCGAATCTGTCATTCCTGAGCTTGGATCAACCATCTTGTTCAAAGCATCCTCTGACCAGATGGTGATCCTGTCTCTCACATCACAGCAGACTTTCAGTGTGACTCGCAAGTTGGAAAAGGTACCTGTATTAGGATACAATGCTTTCAATAATAATAGCTGCTTCTCAGAGGATTTGCTTATTTGGGAAAATACAGTTATTGTGGATTTGAAATCCGTTTTACTGTTTTTCTTCAAGAAGAAAACAATTGGATGGTTTAAAAAAATCGAATTTATTTCTATCAGGATGTAACAGTGAGCTGATCACCTGCTTGCCATTAGTTATTGATCCATAGTTTAATTTCTCCAACTCTGTGTTTTGTCAAAAATGATTATTGGGGCATCTACCTCTTTCATCATTTGAGATAGCAAATAGCCTCACGAGAATACTTGTCATTAGCCAGTCAATCAGTTAACTTACTGAAACGAATTTTGTAGAAAGTGACTAGAAGCTGTTGAAGTTAGTGTATATTTCCTGTTTATTGAAGTCATGTCAGTATGTTATGTAGAGAATAAGAACAGGTTTTTATTGTGATATACCTTTTTCTTCCTGCAGACATTTACTGCCCAAGTTGTAATGTTTGGGGATAGCTTAGTGCTGTTGGCCCTACAGAAGGAAAATGCAGAGGTAAGGCTTGTTTTTATTTAGTTATAAAAGTTACTGCTACACTTTACATTGCTGGCTGTTCCTTTGAATTCTGGCTGTACCAGGACTTGGAGTCATTAGCACTTACTCCTTCTGGTGTCTAAGAACTTAAAGTTAAATTGAGGTTTTGTTTAATCATTCCAACAAGTAATGCATTGAAAGATCATCGATTTGCTATTCAAGCAGTTCTAACCTTGTGTTTTCTCCTTTTGAAATGGCAGAGTCTGAAGTTGACTGGTACCAACCTGAAGGATGACAGGGAGATGGAAGACCTGAGTCAGGTCATCCCCTACGCTCATTACCACGGAAACCCTGTCAAGGTGAGGAGGAAGAAAAGCATTTACTGGTCATTTGGCCGAGAAACATATTTATTGTTGTACAGTTATAGAAATAGGAAATAAATGTATAAACACTCATATTCGATAGACATTTTCAAAAGAGCTTCCTACATTAAAACTTTTCATATACCGTACATAGGAAAACATTTTGTTTCTGTAAACAACTTTTTATCATTAGCAAATCTTTTAGTCATAGATTGATTTTTACTAACAATAATTAGGAATACACCGCCTAATATCAACAGCCACAGATCACTGAAATGAATGAAACAATAATTCAAATTTATCTTACAGAAAGACAACATATACATGTGCTTATGGTGCATTTCTATAGCCAATCATTCCACCTCTTCTTGTCGATTCAGATGCACCCTGTGCTGTTTTCTAAGAAGAAAGATAACCGACCTGGCTGTAAGCTCATCTTTGCGGGTCAAGACTATTCACTGCATTTTAGCCAGAAAAGTGAGTGCTGTTATTTTTTTATTCTCTTTTTTGCGTATTTGTTTATTGTTTATTTTGTTTTGACGATGGCAGTCTAATAGAGCCAAGCATGTCATTGATGAAGGAACATACATCCTTTCCAGAGCTTGAGGATTGTGTCTTTGAAGGAGCCCAAAAGATGTAATCATACCTGAAACCTCTTTAAATCTTCAATCTAATGATCAGACAAAAGAAATGCAGCTACCACTATAGGATTACTGTAGACCAATAACAGCCCTTGAGAGTCCAGGTGTGGTGGAAATCTGTGTGTATATTACAGTCAATGGCAAGAAAACATTGATTTAACCAGGAATGGTCTTTTTAAAGATTTTAAACTTCTCTTTACTTTAAATCTTCCCCCTGCAGACAAGTTGTCATGGAGAAGGGAGGAAGCCATGGCTTACATCTTGGCTGTCCAGATGGCTGACCTGCCAGTCTCTGACAATGAGGCCAAGTTTGAGGATGAGTTTGGCACCAAAGATGGTGAGTAGGGGGTCTATACAAATTGGATTTGCTAATGGCTAATTTTGATTTTTCAATGTTTATCATTAGAAACTGACAAGCTCTTTTCTTTTCATTGAAATGTCTGGTTGACTCAAGAATGATTTACAAACAAAAATCTTTGTTTATTGGCCTGTGTTTTATTTTGGGCCTTTGAATGTAATTTGTCTATTGTGGCTTTGGTCAGCAATAATCAAAATTTTGTGATGTATTTTGATAGGTTGTAAAAATTAAGTTGTAAATTATATGGAACTGCTATACATGATGCAATTACTATAGTCTGGCCATTGTTCTATCCTACAGATGACATAGTGGCCATGTTTTTCAAGCGGTTCAAGGCCCAAGTGTCACAAATCAAGGTAAGGATTCCTTGCTTTGAAAACTAGCCAAGTGTGGACTTTTATACTTATTTGATACAGCATTCAAGGTGATCTCGGTAATGAAATACTTTTTTCCACTACTCATGCCCTGACGTTACATTTAGATAAATCAACTTGTGTCACAAAATTCGTGTGTATTATGGCAGACAGAGAAACAGTACAGATCTCAAAACATTAAGTTTATCTTTGAATTATAATATTCCTTTAGAACTGTTTTGAAAATGAAATTAAGTTGAGGATTTTCTTAATGAACAACGTAACTGAAATACAATAACAAGTCTGAACGTTTGTTCTATATCAGGGCTGGGTCCTTCACCTGTTGCAACGTCTGAAAGGAGAGCACGCCCATCATGCCATGTCTGCTGACGCCATTGAGGAGGAAGAGCCGGAGGAGGAGGATTTGATCCGGGACGATTTCAACCTGCACAAGATTATTGTGGTGGCCACTGCCGCTGGAAAGGTGGATAGCATTGTGCACATGTCTGGGACGGGGGATGGTTCTATGTTTTCATACTTTCTACTTTAACAAAAGAAAGAAAAATAATTTCCAGAGGGATCTTTATATCTTTTGAAAGACTTTGATTTATCTTTGGTTTACAATATCTCATAATCAGTTTTTTGAGTGCATTAGATTCACTTGAAGATTGTTCTGCACAACTCTTTTTATTCTTCATTTTTGTTTAATGAATCACCACCACCTTTATATCGGGTGGGCTTAAAAAAAACCTCATCTTGTTGGGCATCTTTATCTTCAACATTAATTGTAGGTAGCTCTATTGAATTGATCATGGATTTTATATCAAAAGTACAGGAAAATATGGAATGACGTGATTTCGTCTATGCATGGATGACAGAATGAATTATTCATGTTCCTTTTTTTCAATTTTGTATCTATTTAGGTTTATGGAATTCGTAGCCACACTGGGAAATTTGCCTGGCAGCAATTCATCCCCAACCTCCAATCTTTCAGTGATTTTGGCAAAGAGAGACTAATGGTCGTCATCCAAAGAACATCGGCCCATTTTCCTCGGGAACCAGTTTGTACTGTGGTGGGAGTAAACAAGGTAGATGGTAGTCTCAATATTTTCACTAATTGACAAGTTAGGAAAAAAGAGTAACAACTAGATTTGATAAGTTCAGATGTTAATGACAATAATACTTCCCTTCATTTTGTTTAGCATCTTGATTGCTGGATTTCAATCATAGAAAATATTGTTTGTACATTTTACTATATTTTTTAGTTTTTATCTACAAAAGCAAAGTCTGAATTCATGAGTCTTATCTTTTCAAATGGATTACAAACTTTTAAGTATGAAATTATAAGGACATTCCTCTTTGATTTCATCCACCAGTTGACTGGAAATGGCCTTGTCGTATCATTGAATCCAGTCACAGGGGAGATGGCCCCAAATCAACAAGGTCGTGGCCATGACCTTGGTTACAAGGTCCTTCAAGCAGATGTCTTGTCAGATATGAATGATGAATTTTTAAAAGGCATTGTTTTTATGGATGATGCTGTCAAAGTAAGTGAGCAGAGGAAAAATTAAGGGATCTCTTTCTCTCTCTCTCTCTCTCTATTTCACTCTCCCTTATCTCCCTCTTTATCTTTCTCTTATATTTTCATTCAATTTGAATTGACCCATGGTACTCGCGTTTGTCAAGTGGTCAGTTTACTCATTTTACTACTGGGATGTCCCGAGTTTGAACTTTCAAGTCCTATTGGAGATGGACTATAAAACGAAGGGGATAAGTGTGTTGAAACGAGTGTTAACTCAAGAGCTGTTTGTAATTTTGAATTGACCCCCTTCAAGTCATATATATGATGACTTCTAATAATTGTCTCCCCATATATCCATAGGTTGTGTTTGTTGATAAAGAGAAATACATTTTAACTTTTGTCTCATCCAAACGAGGTTCCTGATAATAAATCGTTTCTTTTGCTGAATATTCCAGGCTCACGTGTACCCTGCCTCATGCCAGAGTGTGTTACACAAATCGTCTCCCATGGAGCACTTCTTCTACCTGAGTGATCCGAAGACTTCCACCATGACTGGATATAGGTCAGTGTTTGAGGCGTGGGCTCTGGGGGTCGGGTAGCATTCCTGTCTTTTTTATTGACCATATTTCACACCCACACACCAACGTGTTTTAACCACATACGTTGATTAATACACATGCTATTAAAATCTGTAGTTTATAGGAAAGCTTGTAGCTGTATAATATGCGTATTTGCTGATATTTGACGCCAAATAGAATGCTAGTACTTTCTGAGATTTTGTTTTTAAATTCATTCAAAGAAAACAATGGAAGTGATAAAAATTCCATTTTTGTTTGCCTGTTGTACACATTCGTACTGTGAATTGATGTTTTTAAATCTTTTCCTTCTTTCCTTCAATCGTCATCACAGATTGGCTCAGAAGAAGCAAGGCGGGATTGATATTGAGCAAGTGTGGAACTTGGCCCTGCAAAAATCGCAGCAGACCATCGTAGGCGTCTACAGCAAGCGTTCTATAGGTGAGTCAGTGATACTTACAGCTGGTCCAGGCATCTGTGGGTCCGTGAAGATTGGCTTGATATACGAGTAACGTATGTCGATACGAAATAAACCCAAAGCATAGTACAAACACGGCGGTCAATAAGTAAGATACATCCTAAGCTTTTTCATCTTCATGTATCTAAATAATGTGGATGTTATCCTTTTATTATGAACATTTAAAAATCATTTTTTAGGACGTCGTTCAGGTATTTTGTTGACAACAAAGGAGAAAACACCATATAACATGTCGATATGCAAGAAAATATTTAATAATGATGAATAGGGATCAATTTGAGACTAAATGTTGATGTCAATATTAGTGGGGTGTATTAATTTGCCGTGTGACCCAGAAATTACAGTCCAAAATCTCTAGAAACATTTCAGAGAGAGGTAAGAAATATGATGGATACTTAAACTTTATATTGACTTGTTTCCTAAAAATATATATACCTAAGATTGTCGTTTCAATGCCAGGATACTTTGTATGTTGTTTCGCTAAGATTGTCATTTCAATGCCGTTGTACTCTTTGTGTCGTTTCAGAGCATGTCCACTCCCAGGGCCGTGTGCTTGGTGACAGGAGTGTGTTGTACAAATACCTCAACCCAAATCTGGTTGCTGTGGTGACGGAGGGAGAGGAGCCGACTTCAGCTATTACCAAAAGTGAAATTACCATACAGCTAGTTGGCTTTCTGTCTTATGAGAATACTAATAATAATAGTATGGACTTGATTGTCCATCAGTAGTAAATTATTTATTTGGTGTACATTGCTCACATCAGATATATTGAGCACTCCTATTTTTTGCAATTTTAACGTTGCAATCTATAACATGCTTGACTTGACCCCAGGGTCTCCTTTTTTCCTGAGATCTGACTAATTATCTTTGTATTAGACTGTTGTTGATGATTGACTGTCCGGTTGGAGTGTTGTTGCTGCTACAATGGTAACCTTTACCCTGCTGTATTGTGCTCTAATTGCAGGTCCGTCTCCGTTCTTCTCCGTCTACCTGGTGGATGGGGTGACGGGCCACCTCGTCTTCCACCAAACCCACAAGAGGGCCAAGGGACCCATTCAGGTCATCCACTCAGAAAACTGGCTGGTGGTGAGTATTGGCTTTATCTTTTCATACACTATACGTTTTAGCATAACTCTTTCAACAGCTGCTCGCACTGTACAATCCCCGGGGAGTTGAGAAGGAATAAATGACTTGCTCTGGTCTGTCAGGGTGATGAAACGTGCTATATAAATGCCATGATTTATTTATTTATTTTATATTATTTCTGCTCCTTTTCTGACTCAACTTCTCGCATTCCATGTGCTAATTCTCATGTTATGTAGTTTTCTCTGAATATAAAGTATTTAAGACAAGTAAGGGATTAGCCCACTGTACCCTAGGCAGCTAGTGGGGCTGCCACCTTAAGGCCCCCAACCAGGCCTTCTCCTCCTTGACTTGTTCAGCATGATTATGATTAAAATAGACCCTACCAGGAGCAAAGCTCCAGCTGGTGTGGGAATAGGGCTGTACTTTTTGTCTAGATAAAGCAAAATAAACATTTGGATGTATTAGCTATAAAATAGGGATGAATACCTGATGAGTTGATGCAAGTTGTCGCTAATCTATTATCCCATTCTCTTTCTTTCTCAGTACTCGTACTTCAATGAGAAAAACCGTCGTAACGAAATTGGAGTGCTGGAAATGTTTGAGGGCAAAGAACAGAGCAACTCGACTGCCTTCTCTTCCTTCAACCCTCCCCTCCACCCCCTTGTGATGAGACAGTCGTACATCTTCCCCGAACCCCTCTATGCCATGGAGGCGACAGTCACAGAGAAAGGAATTGCCAGCAAGAGTATCATTAGTAAGAGTTTTACTTATTTCTTCTATTTGTTGAAGGATCATTTCTGTTCACTTGTGACATTCCCACCATTCTTTTTTTTCGTCTTTATATTTAGTTTAGACTAATCCAAGCTGAAATCCTTTCTATTAAATATTTCTTTTAGAAGCACTTAGATAGTTGTGCTTTTTTTACCCCCTTCGCATTTAGCTTTTGGTGCCAGGTTTGGTTTGATATGGATTGTATAAACCTTCTTGTACCACAGCTTCTGAATTAAATGTTTGTCTGTATGGTTTACTTTCAGTCTCACTCAGAATGGGAGGTGTTTTGTCTTTACCAAAAGCTCTCCTGGATCCCAGACGACCTGTGGTGCCAACACAGCAAACAATGTACGTGTATGTTTTAAATATTCTAATTTATGTATATGTCAAATAGATACAGCAAACAATGTATGTATATATATGTTAAATAGATTCAGCAAACAATGTATGTATATATATGTTAAATAGATTCAGCAAACAATGTACCCAGACATTAAATAAAAGTTAATGAGAAAGAAAGAAATTATATAGAGTTCAAGGTATATCATCTTAACTCAGGTCATTGGACTATGTTTTCTAGTTTGCTAGTCTTTATTCTCATCTCTTCTTCTGATTGTGCCTTTGCCAGGGAGGAAGGCACCATTCCGTACGTCCCAGAAATTGGCCTGAGCACGGAGGCCCTCCTCAACTACAACCTCTCCATGCTCAACGTGGGCGGCATCTTCACGTGCCCCGCTGGCCTCGAGTCGACCTCCCTCATCTTTGTCTACGGCGTGGGTACGTAGTAAAGTAATATGTAATTGAAAGTTCTTCTAGTTCACTTTTGAACAGATACATCCAAATTTAATGGTTGGGACTAACACTTGTTTTGCTATAGAGTTATTTCGTGATATTGGACAATGAACTTGATGAATTAAAATGCCAGACTAAATTTGTTTCTTTACATCGTTAGTTTTTTTCTAAGTGTTTTCACTATAATATCCAGTCTGAAGCCTATTTAAGAAACGTCACGGCATGCAGTCAAATATTGTTTAGATGATGACACCTGTCGTTTTTTGTTTCCAGATGTGTTCTATACCCAGGTGACCCCATCCCGCATGTTTGACGTGTTGAAGGAAGACTTTGACTACCTGTTCATCGGGGCTGTGCTGGGGGTGATGATTCTGGCATCCGTGGTGACCCAGAAACTGGCGGCCAAGAAAGCCTTGAATCGGGCGTGGAAGTGAAGGGATTCGTGAGAAAGACTAATAATAATAATAGGGTTACGAGGTCTGCCCCTCATGGTGGTCGACATTAATCCAGTTATGCTGCAAGTCGATATGATTTCAGACTTGCTTTAGAATTTTATCCATCTTTCAAAAGGGAGTGGAATAATTATGAGACAGTTTACGAATTTCGATAGTTGTATTTCTTATTTCTGTGGAATTCAACACTTAGGGAACTAATCTTAAGAGAAAAGAAAAGTGATCGATATTAACAGTCAATAGATTATTCCAAACCTTTTTTGAATTCCACACTAATGATAAATGATAACGATTATTTATTTGTATAACGAGTGTTGCTCCACATACCAAGTGCTCTGCAGTGCTTCACTTAGATGAGCATGTCGCACTGCTCAAATAAACATAGAATATGTTGACATACATTCTACTTTTTAGATTGCTGAATGTAAAAGTTTCCATGTATCTTAATCTTAACATCGTTTATCTCATTTGAAGCACACAGATATTACTTTAATCGTCAATTAACTATTTTGCTATATTTTTGTTTTTTAATTTATGCATGGATGAGGAGATGTAGAGGATTTTATTCCACCTCTAGGTGTTCATTGAGGATGAAGGTTTGGTTCGGGTAGGAATGCTAGATTTGATTGGTGGTTGCGGTGTGGGTGGTTGATGTATGGGTGGTTGATTTGTGAGGTGTAGGGGTGTAGTATGCATCCTTTCTCTAGCGGAAGTCGCTTGCTGATAAAAGAGAAAATTCTCTTGTGTGGTTTGATTATCATGAAAGTTTGGGGGAAAAAAGTTTATACTGTTTCTTCTGAGAGTACATTGATCACTTGTATCATGACTTGTTTGTAGTCTTGGTTCTTCTTCTGGATAATGTAGTAATCTCCTTGGAGGAGGACCAGTCTACATGGTTGTGAGTTTTCCTCGTTGTTTCCATCATTTCGTACACCTAATAATGTATGTATATACTCTCTTTTTTATTTTCTTGTTTGACGATAGATTCTTCAATTTGTTGCCATATGTTGCAATTTATTTAAAATGAATCAAATATTTAATACATGTTTGTGTGTGCGTGCTTGCGCCAAGAGTTATTTTCTATTTGCAACTGTTTTCCGTTTCCATATCATTCATATATTATTTGTTTGATGTTCAATGTCTTATAATTTTAAGTTTTTGTTCTTTGTTTTGCAGAATTTTTGCCTTATGTAATCAGGATTTTCTTGGTGCAATATTTTTATTACTTTTGAAAGAAAATATTAAACGAACTATATTCAGTGGTGTATTAATAAATCAATTCCATTGTGATTTCATGTCATTATTTGTATTATTTTCTTTTCTTGAAAATTGGAAGAAGTTATATCAATATTGAATTCCATGGACTAATTATTTAACTGATTGGGTCCATTCCTACGCTCACAGCGTAAAATTTCATACGCTATGAACCATCCCTACGCTCACAGCGTAAAATCGAAATGTGAAAAGAAAATCCGTATTTTGGTCCTATCCGACTTTTTAACAATCTAG
>JAULCB010045399.1:0-10901 GCA_032358575.1 Dendronotus rufus | reverse complement strand
CGCCGCCACCACGACCGGCGACATGCCGCAGATCGACATCGGCCTGTCGGCGGGCGATCGCAGCAAGATCGCCGACGGCCTCTCGCACTTCCTCGCCGACAGCTACACCCTCTACCTGAAGACCCACAACTTCCACTGGAACGTCACCGGGCCGATGTTCAATTCGCTGCACGTGATGTTCATGACCCAGTACACCGAGCAGTGGACGGCGCTGGACGAGATCGCCGAGCGCATCCGCGCCCTGGGCTTCAACGCCCCCGGCTCGTACGCCCAGTTCGTGAAGCTGGCCAGCATCAAGGAAGAGCCGGGCTCCGAGGCGCCGGAATGGCAGGAAATGGTGCGCCAGCTTGTGGCCGGCAACGAGGCCGTCTGCCGCACCGGCCGCAAGGTGCTGGACATCGCCGACGACGCCGACGACAACCCCACCGAAGACCTGCTGACCCAGCGCCTGCAGATCCACGAGAAGTACGCCTGGATGCTGCGCTCCCTGCTGCAGTGAGGCTCTGCGGCGCCGCCCGGCCAGCCCGGGCGGAGTTCGCACGGCCGCGCGGGCGAACCTCCGTCACCGCCGGGCCGCCGCGGCCCGGTAAACTGGGCCCATGACGTCCCCCGCCCACGACATCCTCCGCCGCGTCTTCGGCTACCCCGAGTTCCGGGGCGAACAGGCCGCCGTGGTCGAGCACATCGGCGCCGGCAACGACTGCCTGGTGCTGATGCCCACGGGCGCCGGCAAGTCGCTTTGCTATCAGGTGCCGTCGCTGCTGCGCGAAGGCACGGGCATCATCGTCTCGCCGCTGATCGCACTGATGCAGGACCAGGTGGAGGCGCTGGAGCAGCTGGGCGTGCGCGCCGCCTTCCTCAACTCCTCGCTCAGCGGCGAAGCGGCCGCCGCGGTCGAGGCCCGGCTGCTGGCCGGCGACCTGGACATGCTCTACGTGGCGCCCGAGCGCCTGCTCACCGACCGCTTCCTGCGCCTGCTCGACCGCATCACCATCGCCCTGTTCGCCATCGACGAAGCGCACTGCGTGTCGCAGTGGGGCCACGACTTCCGCCCCGAGTACCGCGAACTGAACCTGCTGCACGAGCGCTGGCCGAACGTGCCGCGCATCGCCCTCACCGCCACCGCCGACGCGCCCACCCGGCGCGAGATCGCCGAGCGCCTGGGGCTGGAGGATGCGCGCCAGTTCATCACCTCCTTCGACCGCCCCAACATCCGCTACCGCGTGCTGCAGAAGGACAACGCGCGGCGCCAGCTGCTCGATTTCCTGGGCGCCTACCGCGGCGACGCCGGCATCGTGTACTGCCTGTCGCGCCGCAAGGTGGAGGAAACCGCCGAGTTCCTGGTGCAGCAGGGCATTGACGCCCTGCCCTACCACGCCGGCCTCGACGCCGCGGTGCGCGCCGGCAACCAGCGCCGCTTCCTGCGCGAGGACGGCGTGGTGATGGTGGCCACCATCGCGTTTGGCATGGGCATCGACAAGCCCGACGTGCGCTTCGTGGCGCACATGGACCTGCCCAAGTCGCTGGAAGGCTATTACCAGGAAACCGGCCGCGCCGGCCGCGACGGCGAGCCCGCGCAGGCCGGGCTGTGCTACGGCCTGGGCGACATGGTGATGCTGCGGCAGATGATCGAAAACTCCGACGCCGGCGAAGAGCGCCGCTGGCTCGAGCGCCGCAAGCTCGACACCCTGCTGGGCTACTGCGAATCCACCCGCTGCCGCCGCCAGGTGCTGCTGGACGCGTTCGGCGAAACCTACCCCCAGCCCTGCGGCAACTGCGACAACTGCCTGGAGCCGCCGCGCACCTGGGACGCCACGGTGGCCGCGCAGAAGGCGCTGTCGTGCGTTTACCGCAGCGGCCAGCGCTTCGGCGTCACCCACCTGGTGGACATCCTGCGCGGCGCTGGCAACGAGCGCATCAGCCAGCTCGGCCACGACAAGCTCAGCACCTACGGCATCGGCACCGACCTCGACGCCCGCCAGTGGAAGGGCGTGTTCCGCCAGCTGGTGGCGCTGGGCCTGCTGGAAGTGGACATCGAAGGCCACGGCAGCCTGCGCCTCACCGACGCCAGCCGCCCGGTGCTCAAGGGCGAACAAACCGTCGCCCTGCGCGAAGAATCCACACGCACCCGCGAACGCGAGCGCGGCAGCAGCCGTGGCGCTGGCGCCGGCCCCGCCGCCGTGCCGCTGTCGGCCGCCGGACTGCCGCTGTTCGAAGCCCTGCGCGCCCTGCGCGCCTCGCTGGCGCGCGAACAGTCGGTGCCCGCCTACGTCATCTTCCACGACGCCACCCTGCGCGCCATTGCCGAACGCCGCCCCGAATCGCTGGGCGAGCTGGGCAACATCAGCGGCGTCGGCGCCGCCAAGCTCGAGCGCTACGGCGACCAGGTGCTGGCCACCCTGCGCGAAGCGGTGGACGCGTGATCGCCGGCACCGGGGCATGACCGAACGCGCCGACATTGCGCACTGGGTGCGCGTCGAAGAAACCGACGACGGCCAGCGCCTGGCCGAGCCCATCTTCCAGCGCCGCTACCGCGCGTCCGCGCCCGACTTCCCGCACCACGTGATCGCCCACGGCCGCACCGCCAACGGCGAGTGGCTGCCCGCGTGCTACATCCACTTCACCGCGATCGACCGGATGCTGCTGGGCGGCGGCGCCTGCGTGGACGACCGCGTGCTGCGCCGGCTGCCGGCCGCCGCGCGCGAAAGCATCCATGCGGCCGGTGGCCTGTACCAGCACACGCTGCGCTGGTCGCTGCAGCATTTCGCGCCGCGCTGCGACGCCATCTTCGGCTACTGCGGCGACCCGCTGGCCGAACGCGCCGACCTGGCGGTGGGCTTCTGCAAGACGGAGCACCCTCGCCTGCTTGCCTGGTTCCCCGCACCGCTGCCCGAGTCCGAACGCCGCGCGCTGATCGACCGCGCCAACGCGGCGTCGCCGTTCTAGACGGCCTCAGCCCAACCCGGCCAGCAGCGCCTCGAGCTCTTCGGGCGACTTCCAGTGCCAGCCGCAGACATAGCGCGGCAGGTTCCACACCTCGCTGTCGGCGGTGACGGGCTGACCCTGCGTGCCGAACGCCGCCCACAGGCCGAGCCGCTGCCCGTGGCGCGGAAAATAGTCGCGCAACAGGAATTCGGGCGCGTGCCCGAATGGATAGCCGAAGTAGCGCACGCTGTCCGGCCGCAGGCGCTGGTTGAGGTAGCCCACGGCCTGGTCCACTTCGAACATCGCGCGCGGCTCGCTGTCCACGGCGAAAAAATCGCCGCGCGGCATGCCGTCCGGACCCTGGTCGCGCAGGTTGGGATGGTTGTGGTCCCAGCTGTGGCACTGGATGCTCATCAGGCCGGTGGCCTCGGCCGCGTGCCACCAGTCCTCGTCCATCCAGCCCAGGTCGTGCAGGCACTCGCGGTCCATCACCGCGCGCGCCTTGGGATCGGCGATGACGAAGGACGTCATCTCCAGGTCCGGGTGCGGATTGCCCGGCTCGGCCGCGGCCCGCTTCAGGGTGGGCAGGAAACCCGGCTGCGGCCCGAACCCGGGGTAGTCCACGGCGCGGAAGTCCAGCACCGTGCCGTCATCGCAGGTCAGCGCCACGCACCGCCGCAGGTCGCGGTCCGCGACGCCCAGCCGCTGCTCCACCACCCAGTCCAGCGGCACCACCCGCCAACCCAACCGCGCCAGCAGCCCAAGGTCGGACTGCAGCGCGACGTGGTCGTTCTGCGCGTAGCCACTGCCGGCGACGTTGCCGGCGTGGTAGGTGAGGATAGGGTTTTTCATAGTCCAGCGAATCTACTACATGGAATTTCGCCCGCAAAGATAACCATGCCGGCCATTGGAGCTGGCTATCAAAGCCGTGTGGCGAGTACAGGGCTGAATTCAACCACCTACTTTCTCAACCAAAAGAAGAAGGAAGGAAACTGCCGTGACTGAGATCAGGCAAAGCAGAATGACCAGCAACGACTGCAGTCGCTTAAGCGCGGCAGCTGCGCCCAGAAACGTATTGCCGCTTCGCCTGATCTCGGCGGAAGCACGGATCAGTTCGATCGGGATGAGCAGCAATCCGGCGAACAAGACCAGTCCCGATCCGTAGGCTAGAACCATTGAATACGCCTCGACGGAGGCCGTTGGAGCCCCCCCATCCGTGGCCAGCGCGGAGAAAATGTCAGCGGCGACAATCGCTGGGTAATAGCCAACAATCGCAGCAAAAGCAAGCGCGCCAATCTGCCCAGTCACGACCGAAGTCTTCACGGCGTGTTATCCCTCAGCCATGACGAGAAATTCATCATTGCCTCGTCAACGGACACCGACGCACTGCCGTCTCCCCACACGGCACCCGCAATTGCGCCTCCCACCGAACACGGCAGAAAAACCGTTACCGCGCCGCCAACACCAATGGTCAGGCCCGCTGCAGTCGAAAACAGCGAAGCACTCTGCATCGCGAATGCATCCGTAGCGTCTATTAGCTTTCCGTTGGCGGAGCGTAGGCCTACCGCACTCGAATTGTTGCCCAGAGAGTTGTCATCCTTCGCTTCGATGCAGTTTCTTCTTTCCTGCTTGCGCTGGTAGTCCGCGTAGGAGGCTTTCAAACCGTCAACCGCCATGTAGCTTCCGCCTGCAGTCAAACCACAGCCGGCGAGCCAAATGGCGGCTGCCTGCGCAGCTTTGCCATTGGAGTCAATCATCGAAACCGGATTGCCCAACGCATAGGCATAAGTGTTGAGACCTCCGGCCAGCCCTATCGGATCACTGCTCCCATAACGGCCGGTCGACGGATCATATTGCCTGTTCCAGTTGTACCACTTGCCAGACTCACCATCGTGATACTGCCCGGGAAAACCGACATTGAAGCCACCGACATTGTCGAGGGTCACTCGTCGGTCAAAGGCGTAGTTGCTAGCTCGCCAGACAACGACACCCGCCGGATTCGTCAAGGCCTCTGCTCTGCCAGTGTGGTCATTGTGCGCACGATATACCGCAGAGCCCCGAATGAACCCGACAACCTGGCCACCGAGCCAAACATATGCCGTGTCGGGGATGCCGGACAGGCCGTCCGCTTCACTCAGCAACGTTCCAGCCGGGCCATGCAGGTAGTGACGCAGGCCACTCAACGCCCCCGACTCATTGAAGCTGTACTTGTAGGCACGTTGCTCGAGGGCATCCACGCCGTACTGCCAGGTGCCAACGGGAAGAGTCTCGCACGGGCGATTCGGCTGGCAGTTCTGCGCAGCTGCCATGCGACGCAGCCAGATCAGGCGATTGTTCGCTTCGTAGTACATCTCGGTGGTGGCACCGCCGAAGGTCTCGGTGGTCGGGCTGCCAACGGCGTTGTACGTATAGTTGCGCTGGCGGGGACCGGCCACGGCCAGCAGGCGGCTGCCGCCGTTGAACTGGTACAGGTCGGTGATCCCGCCCCAACCGTGGGTCGTCCGATTGCCATTTTGGTCGTAGGAGAAGCCTTGGTCACCATCGGCGGATTGCACCGAGCTGAGGCGGGCATTGAGGTCATAGCCATAGGTCTGGCCCGCCGTCGGCGTGACCGTATTGGTAATGGAAGCGATCAGGTCGCGGTTGTTGTAGCTGTAGGCCAGATTCTGCACCAAAGCGCCGTTGGCGATGGAGGCGATTCTCCGATCCTGGTCGAACTCAAGCGCGCGGATATGCCCGTTGCCCTGGTTGAACCGGGTGTACGGACCAAACGCCTGGTAGGCAAAATCAGAAGCGAGGACCTGCCAGGCCTGGCCGGCTGCGCGGGCGCGGACCAGGTTCACGCGGCCCTTGCCGTCATACTCAAACGCGGCTTCGGCACCGCCCGGATAGGACTGGTTGGTCATCCGCCCGTACAGGTCGTAGTTCCAGCCGAGGTAGTAGGTCTTGCCGTTCTCGGTGACGAAGGACTTGCTGGTGACCTCACCCGTCGGGAGATAGCCATAGCCGGTGGTGCCGGTGTGGTCCGTCGTCCCGCATAGGCGGCCCTTTCCGTTCGCGCAATTGTCGTAGACATACGTGCGGGTGAGAGCACCCATGCCCACGTGGTCGGGGTGGGTGGTGGGCCAATTCGAGGTCCGCGCCGTGATCCGGCCCAGTCCGTCAACGGTGAACTGGGCGGTCCGGCCATCGGCGGTGCTTTCCCAGGCCGCGCGCCCTGCGGCGTCGAACCCGTAGGTGGTGACGCCCGTATCCGGGCTCTCTAGCCGGACCATTTCATTGAAGCCGTTGAAGTAGTAGCGCGTCACCTGGTTTTTGGGATCGGTGACGTGGGTCAGGCGGCCAAGTGCGTCGTACGCATAGGTAGCTACCCCCTGGTCCGGATACCGGACCAGGGCAAGCCGCCCCTGGGCATCGTACTGATAAACCGTCGTGGCCAGCGAGGCGTCGGACCGGGTGGCGAGACGCCCGTTGGCGTCGTAGGTCAAGGTCTCCACCTGGCCATTGTTTCCGGTCACCCGGGTTAGATGCCCACCGGCGTCATACGCGTAGTTTTTGGAGAAATAGTTGATGGTGCTCACCTTGCCGTCGGGCGCCACGTCCACGCGCTGCACTTCAACACGGGTCGGAAGACTCAGCGCGTTGTAGGTGAACTTCTGCACGTCCGTGGATGAACCGGCCGCCGTACCGTCTCCCGCCTTTTCGACGCGGATCATCCGGCCCTGGACGTCATACACATAGCGGGTCCAGTCGCTGAGGCCGTTGTTCTGGAACACCAGCCGGTCTTCTGCGTCGTACTCGTTGCTGACCCAACGATCACCCGTGGTGCCGAGTGTCGCCACACCGATCAAGCGTCCTTTGGCGTCGTAGGTGAGGTTGGTCTGGACGCCGTTGGCGTCGACCACGCGGCCCGGCCTGCCCATGCCGTCGTAGAGGCTGTAGGTGGTCACATGGCCCACGCCATTCTGGACGGTCTGCAGGTCGCCCGCCGCGGTGTACCCATAGACCAGCCGATCGCTGGTTCCGGCGAGCGGGCCGTCGATGACCGCCTGGGTGATGATCCAGTTGACACCGACCGTATAGTCGTAAGCCGTCACCCGCTTGGGGCCCAGGGCGCAGTTGGGGACGCAGTTCGTTTCGATGATCGAACTCAGCAACCGGTCGCGGCGCCCGAAGTCGCCAACCGGGTACCAGGTGCGCTCGACCTGCGACACAGGGGTCACGCCGTCCGCCGCGTACCGGGTCAGAAGCCGGGTGCGGTCAGAATCACCGTCAAACGCGTAGGTCGTGATCGAGCCCACCGGCGCGCCGAGCACGGGATTGATGCCAACCTCCGTCTCGATGACGCGACCGAGCGCGTCATACACATAGTCGGTCCGGTTGCCCGCCCAATCGGTCTGGTTCGCCAACCGGCCATTGGCGTCGTAGCCACTCAGGGCGGCAGCCCCGGGACAAGCGTCGGTGCTCGCACGGGTCACGCTGACGAGCTTGTTCTGGCCGTCAATGGGCTCGTAGCGATGTGTCGTGGCCAGTCCCAGCGCGTTGGTCTGGGTGGTTTGGCTGTACTCGGGCGTGCGGTAGTAGCTGAACTCGCTGCGCTCCACGCCGCCGACCAGGCCGGACGATGAAACCTTGCCCTCCAGGCCGTAGGCATACTCCGTAATCTGGACGCCGTTGACCCTGATGCTCGTGGGGCCCCAATAGTCATAGGTGTAGCTTCGGTTTCCAAGCCCTCCCGGGAACGTGACGCCCGCAAGGTTGGCACCGCTGTACGTGTAGGTGTAGACCTTTCCGCCGGAATTGGTCACGGTGGAAATCTTGTGGTTCGCGCCCCAGGTAAACAGCATCTGCCTGCCGTTCGTGTGGAAGACCCGGGTGAACTTGCCCGCCGCGTTGTATTGGAAAGTGGTTCCCACGCCGCTGGAATTCATCGCCTTCATCGGCTTGCCGTCGGCGCGGAACTGGAATTTGCGCCCGTCTACATCGGTCAGGAGGTAGGTCGTGTCAGCCTGCTTGGTCAGGGTGTAGCGAGGATTCGGGAAACGGTCCATGAACTGCGTGAGTGAGTTGTACAGGGGGTAGAGGACGACCTGGCCGCCATTGCCCGTGATGAATTCGATTCTCTTCGGCATCTCGTTGCTGAGCCGGGTGCTTCCGATCAGCGATCGGCAATAGTTCGGGTCCGAATACGAAACCGTACAGGTGCTGACATGGTCGCCATCTTCGACGCGGTACGTGTAGATGCGCGTCAGGCTCATGTCCAGGGCGGTGTTCCAGCCGGCGCCGAACACGTTGGGACTGTTGGCACTCAGATTGTAGGTTCGTTCGACGGCAAGATCTTCCAATCCGGCCGACTTGAAGTCCGATTCGAACAGCGTTTTCGAACCGCTCGACATGAACACCGGATGCTCCGTCGGGCATTCCTTGGATGCCTGATCGACGGTTTCAGGATTGATGTCGTAGTTGTCCGGATTGTGCTCGAAGCCAGTGCTTCCCCATGCCGACCCCCACCCCAGCGTATCTGCGAAATAGTTTCGGCCGAAGGTAGGGCGCTCCATGGCGCGCTGGCCTCTCACCTCGACGGGGGGCAGGACGGGCGTGGGGGGCCGGACAACCACCGGGGGGAGGGTGACCTGTGCATTCGCGCCGTCTGGATGCACCGCCGCCATCATGGCGCACAGCACCGAGAGGTGGCAGGCCAAGATCGTCGTGCCGGATTTCGCTTTCAACATGGTCTAGCCTCGGGGGGAAGTTGAATCAGAAAAAGCAAAGAAGCGCGTGAGGAGTTCGCCGACCCTCAGGTCGGAGTCCCGCGCGGGAGACTGAACGTCGGCCCATGCGGACTGTTCTTGACAGAAGGTGCTCGAGATCCATCCGGCCAGCAGCGAAACGGTGCGAAGGTACTCGTCGGGTTGGCCCCGGTAGTAGCCGTTCCAAAGCGACAGCAGCGCCTCGCGCCGCCCCTGCAGCATCAGCATCAGCGCCAGCGCCACCGGGTCGATCTCGCCGCTGGTCTGGGCGTGCTTGAGCAGGAAGGCGCGGAGGGTTTTTCCGTTGCCCGCAGCGAAGGGATGGATCCGCAGGAACTGCGGAACCCCCAGGGCGAAGCGAAGCGACCAGGCGTGGCGCGTGGACCACATGAAGCCGAACCAGTCCTCCAGCAGCGCCGGAAGCAGTTCGGCGGGGGGATGCACCCAGGGGGAGTCATGGATCGATCCGCCGCCCGCCCAGCAGGGGCCCACGCGGACAGGCAAGTCGCTCAGCCCGATGGCGACACGGAATCGAACGAGTTCGGCGGCATCACGCGGCAGGCGCAGGGCGTTGGAACGCAGGCGTTCGTGCACGGCGGCGGTGCGCGGGTCGTGCGTGGCGCCCACGCCGCGTCCGTCGTCGGCGTTGAACTCGACGCCGCCGGGAGAAAGACAGTAAAGGGCGAGCCTCCGGGCCAGCCAGCTGGCGCGCGGAATGCCCGGCAGGCTCGGAACATCACCCAAGAAATGGGCCTGATCGCGGGTGGCCAGCGGGAGGGGCACCAGGCACCGAATCGGCGGCCCACCCATCGGCAGCACGTAGTGGTGCTCTTGCTCGAGCGGCGCACCGGCGGATTCCGCGGCGCTGGCCTGCGCTGCGTAATCGGAAGTCTGTTGCCCGGCATCCGGACCCTGCAGACACGCTGTCATCGCGTTACAAACCCAAGGCGTCTGCTGGAATAGCGGCGCCACCTTACATGGGCGATTCAACGAATCCAGCGTGCGTCAAGATTGTGTGAGGGAGCACTAACGACGTTAGCCCCAGCTGTCATTGCCGCAGCAGCGAGCCCTCGCTGTTACAAAGCCGGCTTGTGCCGGTCGCCTCGCCGCGCCAACCCCAGCAACAGCACCGCCATGCCCGTCGCCAGCACCGGCCACACCATGTAGCGGAATTCCGAACTGCCCGACGCCAGCGTCAGCGGCAGCGCGTAAGCCAGCGCCGACGCAGCCAGCGCCGCAGCCAGGCCCGCCAGCGGCTTCGCGCGCCACCGCAAACCGAACGCCAGCACAAACAGCGACGCCAGCAGGTAGATCCAGCCAGCGAAGAACGGCGTATCCACCATCGCCAGCAGCCCGTCTGCCATCCGCACTTGCAGCGGCGAGCGCTTTACGTCCAGCGGCGGGTTGTCGCCGTAGGCGTGCAGGATCGGCCAGAACACCTGGCCGTCAGGCAGCCCCGCGCGGTCCCAGCCGAACAGCATTTCCGTGACGCGCAGGCGGTGGGAGAAATAGCTGGCGGTGTGGCGCGTGGGCAAGTCCCAGGCCAGGCGGCGCAGCGCATCACGCTCGCGCGCGGTGTAGTCGCCGTCGAAGCTGTGGTTGAGTTTGCCGGTGTGGTAGACGGTGCCGTTGCTGTAGTCCACGAACAGGCCGCGCAGCTCTTCGACGGTGAGCGTGGGGTCCACCAGCTCGGGCGGATACACCAGCTGGCCTTCGCGCACGGATACCGCCGCGGCGTCCCACAGCGTCACCACCGACCACACGCTGTCCACCGGCTTCACGCGCGAATCCAGGTTGGGCAGCTTCGATGCGCCCCACACGCCGGCCGACACCAGCATCGCCAGGGCGAGCGTGCGCAGCGCTCCCTTCGGCGCCCCCGACGGCCAGCGCACCACGGCCCACAGCACCAGCGGCACCGCACCGGTGATCGCGTTGTGGCGGAAGCTGCAGGCCAGCGCCAGGAACACCAGCGCCAGCGCCAGCCGCACGCGCGACGGCCGGGCCAGTTCGGAGGTCAACAGGGCCGCTGCAGCGGCGAAACCGCCCAGGGTCCACACGTCCTTCCACAGGAAGGCCGACACGCCGAACAGCGGCGGCCAGAAACCCAGCACCAGGACCACGGCAACGCGGATCCAGGGGCGGCACGGCAGCGCCGCCGCGAAGCCGCCCAACGCCCGCCACAGCAGCGCCTGCTGCAGCAGGACCATCCCGCCGGGGCCGGGCCCG
>JAULCB010045288.1:0-10902 GCA_032358575.1 Dendronotus rufus | reverse complement strand
CCAAAAGGCTGTAGATTTATTTATGAACTTGACCAAACAAACACTTTAGACTTTGATAGATAGTGTCGAAAATTGCTACGCAAAAAAACTTATTTGGGAAAATATGATGATAATAGATCAACTTTATTAGTCATTTACATCATTGTTAATATGACATGTGTCTCTTGGACACAACAGGAAGAAGACAGACGACACTGGACCGGATAAGGAAGTGACTGGACAGGGGAAAAGGGAGGTAACTGGTAATCATGACAATAACAACAACAGAAGTGATTCAGTACTAATAGTAACAATAACATGAACACTTATCGATACATTACAGGTATCCCCATTCTATTTATAAACAAGATTGAGGGAACAGGCACTGGAATACTAAGGAATATATATAAGATTCTATTTATAATGTTTAAAATGTCCCACATTTCAAACCATGACTATAACTGCATATCTAGCTGTAAGACTGGACCTATTATTCAGGTAAGAAGATACGAGAAGTTCACAAGGTAAAAAGTATTCTCTCCAAAAATAAAAAATAAAATGAAATGACAACTTAATGAGAATTTGTTTCATAAGTAATAAATAAATTCCGGGAGTGATCAATAATTTAGAAAAAGAAAAGAAAAACATAATTATAAATAAACAACTAGGTATGTGATCATTAAACACAGATCTGGATTAGCATTTTCAAACTGTCCTGAGGCAAAACAGCATTTTTCAGTACCTAATATAGAAGCATACACAAATTTAAAAAATGAAATCGAAGCACCTTTGAATCAATCAATTATTCCGTCCACTGAAGAGAATTGTGTGAATATGGATCTTTTAAAAAGGACAAAGCAGCATTCAAAATAATGCAGCATCACATTGTATTCATAAGGATGAGCAGGAAACATAATATAGGAAGGCGTAAATTTAAATACAACAAAGTGAAAGTCCAGAAAGCAGTTTATACATATTGACCGTCAGAAAGGACAACATTCTAATATCTTGTGGACAAATTAAATGGGTTCCTGTTGTTATGAACTGTCTACATGTTCTTCATGTGGCCACATAGCCGAGTTGGTACAGCATTTGAAAAGACAAGTCTGTACTCCTGGTTCTCTGATTCTCGACATTGAGTACAGGACTGACTCACCTTTCCTCTCACTACGACATGTTCTTCATTCACAACTTTTGGCACATAGAGTTATCTTTCCTTTTGCCAACAAGGCCATACAAATTGGTACAATCAAAAGGGTGTTGTATATAATATAAGGAGTGTAAAAATTTAAATACAGGAACAGCAAAAATAAATTAAAAGGGAAATAAATAGGTATCATCGGTTTCTTATTCACAATGTGATCTATTAATGTTATCATACCCAATAACCTGTGAGTTGAAAGAACCTTAAAATGTAAATTTCATCCTTTCTTTACTCAAGATTAGCTAACTCATTCGAACCAAGATAGTATCGGAACGAAATCATAAAAAAATAAAAACCCTGTTCAATATTGTAAAAAAACAAATATAACTAATATTTTATGTATATCAACTTTATCTTCCCTTTTTAAAGAAAACGACTTGTTAGCTTACATTCCATGACATTTTACATGAAACCTAAAACTGAAAAACACTCTGAAGTGTACAGTACAGCACAGTAGTTTACACAATCATATCCAAACCCCTTAGAGGCGAAAACTCTGAACTCTTTTCACAGTCGGTCTTCCTGGCGAATTTTTCTCGACTGAACCAACAGGTTTTGGGGGAGGCACAGGTTTTGGGGTGATTCCTGGCTTGTCTCCCTTGTTGGGAGTAGCGCCGCTGACTGACGTGTTGTGTCGAAGGGCGGGCTTGCTGTCTTTATCCTCGGCACCGTGACTGAATCGTGCTGCCAAACTAGAAACAGATTTTGTATTATCACCTTCTGTATGTAGAGAGCTGGTTCGGGAAAGTGGGGACTTTGGTGTATGTACATTTTCTCCCAATTGTGGATTTGACTGGGAGTTATTTTGGTTTTTCAAGTTATGAGTCCTCGTGTTTCGAGTGTTGGAAATAGTAGTAGGGGATGCACGATTGCTTGTTGCTGGTTGTTTGTTTGTCACAGGAGTTTTCCCCGCTGTGGACGGGGTGTGGGATAATTTTTTAGGAGACCCGGGATTGGTAGCAGGCTTTGTTTGGTGTCTGTTCTTTAATCCTTCTACGGGATTGTTAGCGGCAGACCTCGGTGTGGAAGGTTTATTATTGGCAGGAGCGGGCTTGAGGGAGATGGAGCTTAAATCTTTGGCAGACGGCATTGCAAATTTGTTGTTGGCTTGAGATTGTGTAGTAGTGGCGCTCTCTGTATTTTGTGTTGCCACTGGCTTTGGCTTGGTGGGTAGAAGAGCTATTTTTTTACCGTCCACCCCGACCCCGTTTACTGCGGCTGGCTGAGGCTTTCTGGGCTGGAGGTCGTCTTGGGTGTTATTTACCTCCTTCTCCGGCGACAGTGGTGAAGCACTAGGCTGAGGCCCGTCATTGGGGAGGTTGCAGTAGACATTGCCCGTCTGGAGATGTTGGTCAATGTCCTGCAGAAGCCCTCCCACTCCCATGTCCATCTCATTGATGTAGAGAAGCTCCTTGTCCTGCGGCGTGCTATCATATCGTGGAGGGAACATTTTGGGTAGGGAGTCATACGAAGGGGGAGGTTGGATTACGTCGAATGCTGGTGCTACTGCTGCTGATGATGATGATGTATCTGGTTCTGGTTTGGGTTTAAGGGGCCTCTTCAGGGTCCCCCCACCCTGGTTTGTATTGGGGAGAGGATTGGAGAAATCTGGACGAACAGATTGCCTGTCGGAATTACTCCTCTGGATCGAGTGATTGGCTTTAAGGCGCTGACTCTGAGAATTTGCTCTTGGATCTCTTTCCGCCTCTGGTCCGATGATGTCCACCTGCATATCGGCCAGCACCACTGAGTTCCTGTTGGTGGTGCTCATTAGAACCGGGTCGGAAATTTTGGATCCACGAATTGACTCTCTTTTGATGATTGCTTTAGATGCAGATCTAGGAGAGTTTGGAATGTTGTCGGAAGGGATAGAGTTATTCCCTGGGGTGACCATGTCTGGCTGACTGCTGGCAAAATTTGCGTTATGGTTTGAAAATTGCTCCTTATCGGCTGCTACGAAGCTTTTCGTGTTGGCCAGAAATCTTTTGGGGGCAACTGCCGGCCGTTTTGGTGGAACCTTATCTTTCTCCTTTGTTGGCACCGGGTTCCAGATACTTGGAGTTGTAGGATTCCCATTCGTCAGAGCAGATTCACTTCTTGAATCAGCCATGCTGGAGTCTAATAGAGATGGCGGTCTATTCTTTTTGGTCTTGGCTTTCACTCTGTGCAACAGAAAACAACAAGGTACCATAATGAGAAATGAAAGTATCTCATAGCCTGAGGTATTCTCTTTAAAAACAATAAACAAATCAAAAACATCTTTCTTTCTATTGGTCCAAACTTTTTTCATCCATAATGCTATTTGATTTTAAATTGAAATACCTTTTAAAAGACATAAACAAGTTTATCTCGTTAAGACTACACACGGTTGTGATATCAATTTACGGTGTATAATAAATCATCTCTGTGGTTGTGATGAATTTATAAAATGTATGACAACATGAGAGATTAATATGTGCTGCAAAAAAACAAGACAATAGTGTAAGCGAGTGAAGAGATAAGAAAAGGTTTTGCTACAAATATAGATCAAATTTCTGGCGTGATTTCTACGATGAGTTGTACCTGTGTTTGATGTCAGGCACGCTACTCAACCATCTGTGCAGACGACTTCGGTGGCAGTAGGCCAGGATTCCCAGCACCACAAAGATGAGGAGGATGAGCACCACCAACAATGCCACCAACAAATCTTTGTCCGCTAGAAGAAATAACGGAGATGGGGAAAGATAAAAATTTAGGGAATTATTAATACAATAATTACACAATCCGAAGAAAAAATTGTTCAGAGGATTTGAAAGATATCCTCACTGGAAATTTTGACATAATATGCCCCAAGGATCTCCTGCTTATGAAAAAGAAACATAAAAAAAAATCTATTTGAATAGGGGATGCATAGTATTTATCTCTGTAGTCAGTAAACATCAAATCCGTTTCCAAGTGGATTCAAGATCCCTCAAAGATGGACTATAGGATGGCCTGGCTTTGATTGTAAAGGAAGCAGAGATAGTAACTATTTCCATTTGGCTTAAAATCTCTCTTTCATTATAGACATGAGAAAAGCCATCTGCATCCTCAGTTATCCTGGTGTACCAATATCAACAAAACTTTGAATGCCCACAGATTTGTTTTCCTCAGTATAAATGTGAATACCTTTTAGTCTCTTAGTGAAATAGAAACATAGTTAAAATGCAGGGAGCATAAAATGGCATTGATTCCATGCAAGAAAAGACAGCCAGGAAAGTATGAGTCCTAAGAAATGGCTGTTACTGTTAAAGATGTTTTGAATCTCAAAATCCTGACTTTGCACACACACACAACAAGCTTTGATTAGTTCATGATATAGACAAGATAATTCAATAAACAAGATATTATATGCCTTAGCTTGTATACCGTTTATATCACCAACTCACACCGTTATAAAACTATTTACTCCTAAAGATTTCATTTTATCCAATAAAAAAAACGGCGTACTGTTTTAAAAGCAGATGTAATGTCAAGGAAAAAAACTGCACTGATACTTTCTTGGATGGCCACAGTGCTTACAGATGTACTAAAATTATGTCTTTAGCACTCTTCTCCCTGACTTCATTCTCATCCATATATAACAATAGCTTGTAGTTGTAGAGAAAATTCATTGGGAGGCAATGGATGGAATACAATAATTTTTCACAACTCTGGTGGTGTGTTGACGTCCAAATGCAGACAGTCTATAAAACTTAGACACCACTGTGTTATAACTCTAAATGTGTTGAAACAGGCACTATACAAAAAATATACTTTAAAAGGTTTTATGACCATTTTTGTGTAAACTAGAGACACAAACTTATCAGGTGCATGTTTAAAATTATCAATAATAATCAAAAATATATTCAAAATTACAAATTTGTGTTCTGAGTATCGTTGTTTTGTTTAAACATAGGCAAACAAGTCTAGCAACACGATTTAGCTGCACACTTTGCTGGTTAACATTCTTTTTGCTCCATATCTGGAAGGACAAGTCATGTAGAAATAACAAAAACAAAACCTATTGATACAAAAAAACAAAACAACAAACAACCCCCACCCCCCCCCCCCCTCCCAAAAAAATAAAACAAAACAAAATCCATCACAACAAAAAGGGAGGGAATGGCGGGGAAAAGGTGAAAGCAAGGGACACAACAATTACTGTTTTGTATTTCAATGGGATCCACGCAAGTGATGAAGCAGATCATTACAGCCATTACCGAAGTAACCTACTGATGCACATGACAGCCGATAACAAGGTAACCTACTGATGCACATGACAACCAAAAGCAAAGAAAACCTTTTAAACTTTATCAAAGGGTGTTTCAATTTCAAGACTCCTATCATCCATCACAAAGCAGGACTATCTCCTTTCTTCCATCACAAAGCAGGACTATCTCCTTTCATCCATCCTTCACAAAGCAGGACTATTCCTTTCATCCATCACAAAGTAGGACCTTCTCCCTTTCATCTATCACAAAGTAGGACTATCTCCTTTCATCTATCACAAAGTAGGACTATCTCCTTTCATCCATCACAAAGCAGGACTATCTCCTTTCATCCATCACAAAGCAGGACTATCTCCTTTCATCCATCACAAAGCAGGACTATCTCCTTTCATCCATCACAAAGTAGGACTATCTCCTTTCATCCATCACAAAGTAGGACTATCTCCTTTCATCCATCACAAAGCAGGACTATCTCCTTTCCTCCATCACAAAGTAGGACTATCTCCTTTCATCCATCACAAAGTAGGACTATCTCCTTTCATCTATCACAAAGCAAGACCATCTCCTTTCATCTATCACAAATAAACACATATGGGTACTCGAAACGAAGAAAATTATCTGAATAACACTTTTACATTTTATAGATTGTGCAGGCGTTTCCTATGATTTATCTGAAATTAGTATTTTCATTAGTGGGAAAAATGGATTACGGTATTAGTAGCAGTTTTCAAATTACTTTGAGGAGGAGGGCTACAGGAGACATGGAGAAGGACAGTGTTGAAAGAGAAAGGTAAAAGGGGAATGCAAGATTCGAGAAGGCAGCTGTCGTGTCCAAGGAGGGACGACAGGTTTGGCTAGGAATGACTGCTTGCCCTTTCTATACCTCCTGGAAAATGACTGAGAAGGAATCTCCAATCAGTGGAAAGAAGATCTCTTTACCTCACTGGAAAGAAGATCTCTTTAGCTTTACCTCACTGGAAAGAAGATCTCTTTAGCTTTACCTCACTGGAAAGAAGATCTTTTTAGCTTTACCTCACTGGAAAGAAAATCTCTTCACCTCACACAATTTTAATTACTCCCTGCCTGTTGCAAATAACATCGAAAAACATTGTCAAATTGTTTTAACAGATATACATAGTGCGATGTAATGTTAGAGTGGATAAATTGGCAGGGGATCGATATTAATATTACGATTTTGTCGAGTCAATTCAATTTAAGAAATTAGTGACAGCCGGATTGAAGTGCATAGCGTTTGGCGGCGAGGCCAAGCAGGGATCAGCCAGTCGTGCAGAAGAAAAGTTTCTTCCTTACCAACGGGGCTGGACTCTGAGTCAGAGGTTATATTAGTAGAGGTGTTAGGACTGGTGGTGCCTCTTCTACCGGCCTCCGTGCTGCTGGATATCACTGTGTGTCATTTGTCCCAATACAATAGCAAACGTATGACATGCAGGAGAACAAGGAAATGATAAGTAAATAAATGAATAAATAAAGATCTTTAATCAAATGAAAGAAATGAACAAAAGTCTCGTTTATAAATTAATTGTCTAACTACTAATACTAACAAAAGATGAAAAAAGAGTAGAAGTAACTAATAAGTGATTACTGAAAAATTTGCTCAAGAAATAATGTGAATATGAAATGAAGTGATTTTCCAATTGTAGTTGGCAAGTGAAAAAGAACTAAAAATCAGTAGCATTGCCAAAAAGGGAGAAATGGTAAAAGAGGTGCTGGAAACCGTATGCCCAAAGATTAAAGATCTTTTATAGAAATTAGCGTATTATTTTCATCTGTCTAATTGTTCTTTGAAAAATACTGTCATAAAGTCAAGATCCAATGCATTTTCTTCATTAATCTTTTTTTATCAAACAAGTTAGATGAATTTTTATCACGCAAAGAAAAGATGCTCATTTATTTTTCTGTGTGGAAGTTATTATGACTTTTTTTTGTCAAAGTTGCATCTTTTTTCTTTGGCCATACTGGATATTATCCCATTTAAGTTTTTACACAATTAAGTTACAAGATCTTAATTTTTGTAAATAGAATAACCAATTCAATGTGAGTTTACTTTTTCTTTGAGAGTAACTTCAGGTATAAAGACCTTAAATTAAAAACAACTAAAAACTTACAATTAAATACAATCACGACACCATACAGAAGGTTTATGTCAATCATTTAGAAATAAGAAATAAATACATCGAGAACTGAAAATAACAAAACCTAACACTATATTTATCATTTCAAAGTAATATATAAGGATAACTCAATCTTTAAGATATATAAAGAAAATGTAGCAAGACGTTTGGTTATAAGACATACACCCAAACCCCATCCCGTGTTCGAACACAAAGCCATAGGTAACTATTGTCACTTCCTGTTTCTTACCGTATTCGTTAGTGGCCGGTCCACTAGAGACGCTTCCCCCGAACCCTGGCCGGTCGCACAGAGGCGGAGCGTAGCCGATGTTACAATGACACGTGTTGTTGCTGTTACAACGCTGAAAGAAAACAAAGAATAAAAGGAATGAATGACTTACGACAATAAAGAAATTATAATCTTTAACTTTAAGAATAAGAAATATACAATTATTTCTAAATTTCTAGCATATCCCCATCCCTGGTGTACTAAGTAACATTACAATCCAATAAACACATATTAATGTATTTTCATTGATATATTTTAATTCTAAAAGAAACAGTATTCCATCAAACTTAATTCTGGGAGTAATAAAGAAAAATCTGAATAAACCAAAGTATAAAAAAACACAAGTCCTCATTTCTTAAAACCTTGAACCTCCGAATTCATAATAATAATATCAAATATATCCTCCACCTAATTTAAAACTGCTTTGATTTGAGGGTATAGACAATATTTTGTTATCATGTGTGTGTGTGTGAATGAATAAATGGTTGCCATGCCACAATGGTGTGTGTGTGCATGCATGTGTGCATGTGTGTGTGTGTGTGTGCGCGCGCGTGTGTGTGTGTCTTACTCCATGTCCATTGCAGTCTTGAGGGCACGGCTGTACATTCAGTCTTGCCAAAGACACACACTTCTGGTCAATACAGATCTGGAAACACAAACACGCAAAGTGTCCATTGAATTGCTAAACCGGCTATCTACAAATCTTTCTTCTTTTTGATAACATGATACATAATATAATTTCCTTTATAATTATTTAATTCTAAAATTAATCAGAAAAGGACAAAATTACAAATCACTCATCACAAATTTTAGCAGAAGGGAACTTATTTTGATTCTGTCATAAAATTTGAAATTAATTTGCAAAATCTTGCAAACTTCAATAACTCTCACTCTCACCAAATTTTGTCTTTAAAAATAAAAAAACTTCTTTATATCTTTGTTTCCTATTTTGGCCTCCTCAAATCATCCATCATAATTCGTACATACTAACCTAAGAAAACTGACCCACCTTATTAGCTTCACATTTGGCACCATCAGGCACCAATCCCGGGTCTTTCATGTCGAGTCCCACATCCAAGATGGCTGACCGACACACATACGTGTCTTTACCGTGTTTGAAAAAGTTGGCTTTAGTGGGCAGGGCGAGACTCTCTTTCCAAAACATCAGCTTCTCATTGAGATGAACACAGTGAAGCAGGCCACACAACACATCTCTGAAACAAACAAAAACAAAGCTTTAGTTATTTCATCTCTATACTATATAGTATAACTAATGCTCAATAGTCAGCCACTTTTGAGTAAACGATACAGATACAAGCATAATATATCAACCAATAAAAAAGAGATAATCAGACAATACATGCAGTTCGTCTCCTACTCAGAGATAATCAACAAAACGTGTGTAGTTCGTCTCCTACTCACTCTTTAATACATCTCGTGAATTTTTCCGTGCTCCAATTATAGGCACAGTTTCCGTCTTCATTGCCATTCATGTTGAGTTGTTGGAAGCAGATTGGGTCGGAGACTCTCCCAGTCTCTCCCCATAGCAACTGGCACTGCTTGGTGTGGGTGTTACACTGGCCCTTGTAGCAGTAAGACTGAAAGACAGAAGAAGAAAAAAGAAAAGGATATTCTAATTTTAGAATGTTAGTACTTTTGCCTTCTGAAATGAGGACTTCATTAATAATTTTTATGATAAAAGTCCTTCTCCCACTTATCTTATTAGTTATTGGCTAAATTAAAAATCTTTGATACCTTAACAGATGATACTTCAAAACTTTTTAGTCTTTTCTGAAAGGAATTATAAGACCTTTGCAACCTTTAAAAAAAAAAAGATGTTGGTGAGAAGGTCACAGGTTATTTTTTAAATCCTCCATTGATTTCTAAGATTACCAGAATCAATGCTAAATTCTAATAGTATAGCTATCTTTATTTTCTGTTTTGTTGTTTGTTTGTTTTGTTCATTTCTTCTTACCTCTCCGTGCTGACAGTTGTGTCCATCTTGGAGAAAGAAATCGACAGGGCAGTATTCACTGACACCGTCACAGTACTCGGCCAGGTCGCATTCTCCAGTCGGCTCTCGACACATTGTGGAAGATGCCCTGGGCTGAAAGAAGAAAAAAAATCATCATTTGAACAGGCAGTGGGCTGATCACCTGCTTGTCGTAGTTCCAGCTCTGTGTTTTGTCAAAGGTGGTTATTGGGGCATCTACTTCATTCACCATTTAAGACTTGGCATGGAGCTGGGTGCCGACACTGCTAACGCGGTATAAGGCAAAGGATAACAAAACAAAACACATCATTTGAAATAGGTTCGATCATTCTTTTTCCTTTATAATTTGTCATAGTCTAGAGCGTAGACACATAATTATCATCATTAGCATTACGATCATTAATAGTGTTTTCTTTTGTCATCAACTTAGACTTAGAGTAGTTTACACGGTTAACAACCCTGGCCCTACAGAGCCTCCGACAGGCAAGTTAGGCACAACAGTAGGTAACCATAAAATATTTCAAGATACAAATTGAAAAAATTGAAAAGTAAGCAGTAAGCAATCTGTGACTTATTTGAAAATAAGACTACGAGATAGATAGATAGATAGAGAGATGAATGGATAGATAGATAGATAGATGGATAGAGAGATGGATGGATAGATAGATAGATAGATAGAGAGATGGATGGATAGATAGATAGATAGATAGATAGATAGATAGATAGATAGATAGATAGATAGATAGATAGAGAGATGAATGGATAGATAGATAGATAGATAGATAGATGAATGGATAGATAGATAGATAGAGAAATGGATGGATAGATAGATAGATAGATAGATAGATAGATGGATGGATGGATAGAGAGATGGATGGATAGATAGATAGATACATAGATGGATGGATGGATGGATAGATAGGTAGATAGATAGATGGATAGATAGATATGGATGGATAGATAGATAGATAAATAGATAGATAGATAGATGGATGGATGCAGTGGCGGATCTTCCATAATGATGACAGGGGGGCTAGACAGAAAAATAAGTACCTAACATGGGCATTGTGATGTAT
>JAULCB010044846.1:0-10910 GCA_032358575.1 Dendronotus rufus | reverse complement strand
TGTTACAAAAATATTACTGTTTTCAATATCAACATAAAATTCTTTTAAAAACAATAGAAGAAAATAAATGTGGTACACAGAGGAATTCAGCTGGCGTAAAGATATTCAACCATAATGAGATAAAAAAGCATTGAAATTTAGTTTGCTGACATAATGATTGTTTCTCAAATTATCCAAAAGACTATTTGAAAAAAAAAGTTTTAATATCACTACACAAGTCTTATTATAAATAATAAAATAATTAGATTCGCCTTTATTGTCCCAAAGGGCACGTTGTCATTTTGGGTTCCATTTTGAAAAAAGACTTGACTAACCAAGACGAGAGCTTTCCTTACCTGTATGGATACCCTTGGTACTTGGCACGGAACACAGACAGGAGGAAACTGAAGAAGATGGTGACACAGCCTAAACCAACCAGCGACAATACTGTGGAAGAAATGGAGAACAACAACGATGAAGTAAAGTGTGTGGTCTTCAAAAGTACTCATCAGAAACATATTTGTTAAAATCTGAGCGAGAATGAAATATGAAATAATGTTCGATTTTAAAAATGAAACTACATCAACATGTTTTAAGTCACACCGTGTGTAGCGAAAAGCAATGACAAAGAATACAGGGAAGTCTATTAAAATAGATATATATATGTGTAATTTGGCAAATTTTACCAAAGAAACAAAGACTTATTAGATACAAATCTTTGTTGGGATGTTCATTGTATCGCTCGACGTGCAAAACTTCAGATAAGCCAGAAAAGTGTCCGTTTTATTCAGTAACAGGCTTTGATTTCATTGAGGAAGAATTGATATTTGGATTCTTTTTACCAGTTGCAATTACAAATTTTCGCCTAAAGTTGTAGTCGTGTTCTAGGACCCCGGAAAGTTGCATCCAAAATTGGAAAAGTTGCCCTGTACTTAAGCAAAAATTAATTAATAAATATGTTGGTTAAGAAAATAATCAATAAATGATGAATAAAGAACCCTTCGCCAAAAAGAAAAAGATTAAGTAAAAAGCATTCACTCACTTGAGCGTAGATTCTTACTTTTATTTTTACGTACACTCGAGTCTGGCCATTTTGAGGTTTTTCAAAAAAACAATTAAAAAACCCCATTTAGAACCACATTATACAATTTTCACACCAAATTGAACAAGAAACAAAATTCTATTTTAAAAAAATAATTAGATCATCTTTGTTATAATTTTTTTATGAAGTTTGAATTATTGGTCAAATCTACGCCTTCGCAGAAATTTTTTATAGATTGCATGACTCCTCAAATAAAGCCATTTTACCAAAAATGCAATCTTGTTTCTTTCCTTTTACACTCCGTTGAGTTATATTAATATTATTTAGGCTTGCTGCATTCCAGCAGCAGTGTAGTTCATCTCAATGTGAAAGAAACTTGAAGCTTAGTTCGATGGCTAAATCAAAGCTCTCTGAAAGAACAGAAATTTCTGGGGTCCCAGTACTAGACTCATTTGCTCATGAAAGCATTGCTCTTTCTTGTTGCACATAACAATTTCCTCTTGAGGGTCAAAAAGCATAATATCATTCATCCATTGCACCGGCGCACACTCATTTCAATTTCAAGACAAGATCCAACAAAATAATGGTCACGCTTACTTCTTTTTTTACCAGGATCGCCTTTCATCGTCTGGGCCTCGTTCAGCATGATAAAACCTACCACCACAGCAGTGTCTGAGAGATAGGGTTAAGGTGTCAAAGCAAGCAACCATGTTTTCAAATTTATCTGTTACGTTACTAACCTCACAATGGCCTTTGTAATTTTCATTCCCAGGTTTCAGGTCGTCTATTTATATTGATTTTGCTTCATTATTTACAGCTAAGTATTTTTAATCTGGACACGGCCAAATGACAGACCACATCATTGTTGCTACCCATGTAATCCAATACCACTATGACAAATAGAACGACTTTATTTGTGAGATCCATATAATAATATAGCATCAATTTTCTTCTATTTATTTATTTCAAGTCACAAAGTAAAAAATAAAAACCCTGAGACAGCTACAAAATTTACAAATCAACAATACTAATACTAGATAACTAGCCTGTAAAGGTTTGAATCATCAAGTGCTGTCTTTATACCATTTTCACTCCTATTACCAACAATTTTTCTAAATAAAGATCAGTTTCAAATTAGAACTCCAAAAATCAGCCGACTCCAACGAGAATGTAAATGTGCACCCCATGAATAATTCCCTATCTCTGCTGCTATTATTACAGAGCCAATGGCACCAAAGGATACTCAGCAGCATTACGATGTACGTCTCGACGATGAACTGGCCTTGACTGCTGCCATGGATGTAGTGCTGAGGTGGAAGAAAAAGAAAAAAAACTGCGGTAAAACACCCAACACAATGTACAAAGATAAATGATTAAAATCAATAATAAATTATTTTTTACTAAGAAATTACTTTTGCAGTGAATTGTCCACACCACGCTCAAAATCATTACAAGCTACAAACATCAATAGCATGGACAACAAAATGTGCCATTTATGGACAATAGATTTGTATCTTATCTTACATATAACAGGACCCAACCTCCTTTAATCTTCTTTCCTATTGAAATAAAAAAGGGAATGTGCAATTCAGAAAAGTTTACCCACCCTTTTCAGGTGTTAAATGTCTAACAATTCATTTCATCGTACAGATAGACAAGATGGATGAATGTCATGAATTTCACTAACACAAAACCTTTCTAAACAAGAGGTGAGGTGCTTAGTGGTTAAGGAATTGCAACCCAAATAACCCGGGTTTGAATCCAACTTTGGCACTCCGTATTTTTCCGTGAGCAAGAAAATTAACCCTTATGGCCTATCTTGCGGCACTGCTCTGCGGCTGACGTGCAGGTTATTCTAGTCTTTTTCCGGAATTGAACCCAAAATGACAAAGCACCCTTTGGGACAAAATAGGAGCTAAAATCTCATGAAAAACCTATATCTATCACTCTGCCTAAAACCCTTGGGATATCAAGAAAATCGCACCATTTGTCCAGTGTTGGGGTTTCTGTGCATCACAGGTGGTCCTCGGATGTGGTTCCACATCTGTCCGGACGTCATGGCAAATATCACAGCCTTTTCACGCAGGAAGCAAAAGATCAAAAATACTTAGTTATAAATAATGAAGTAAAATTAATGTAAATAGACAATTTGAAAACTGGAAATAAAAATCACAAACTCTCAATCTTTAATGTTTTCACCTCACAAAAATACAAACCAGTTCATAAAGAGTCATGTATAAGATTTCAAAAATGTTACTGTATGAATGTAACGGAGACACTGCTCATAGAATAAGATATATTGTTTGTTGGAAGTTTTACGGCACTTCAAGGATCATATCAGCGCTGATATAAAATAAATTAAAAATTCTCAAAACTGAGACATTTTTCTTTTACAGATGCGTAATATATAGATCTGGTAAAATAATCGCTCTGTTCTCAAAATAAAATAGAAAATGTTGATGATCCAGTAAACATTAGATTACAATGATAAAACAACCTGATACAATGCAATGGCGGGGTGGCCAAGTGGTAAAAACATTGCACTGAGACCCGAATAACCCAGATTCGAGTCCCACTTTTTAGCACCTCAGTTTTTTCTCTTTGGGCAAGAAACTCACTCCTATTGCCTATCTTGCAGCACTGCTCTGTGGCTGACGTGCGGGATATTCCAGTCTTTTTTTATTCAGAATTGAACCCAAAATGACAATGAGACCTTTGGGATGATAATGATAAGGGCAAATTCTATCTACTTATTATCTAACGAATAAGTCTTCTCACCAAAGAAACAATTCCCCAGGAGGTTTTGTTGTAGAGGAATTCCAGGTTGTTTCTCTTGAAGTACAGCAGACCTCCAATCATGGCAAACAACAAGGCCAGAGCTACAGTGCCCGAATAGTTGGGAGGACGGAACACACGCACCTACACAAACAAGAACAAAAAACCGAGAAGGTAATGAGGAAAGAATACATATATATATACAGCATTACGACAACATCTGAAATAATCATTCACTTATCAAATCAAATATTGTCTCAGAATTTCAAGGAAACAAAGTTTATCACCGCAACAACAAAAATTAAGCAAATTATTTTCTCTATGAAGCGAAACGTCACGATTTACTCTGTATACTTGCTCATTACAATCAACAATTGCTTCATCCTTCCCTGTTTCATCTATAATATAAATCAGGATAATTTCAAATTGTTCATTTTATAGAATGGCACGACAACATTTGTCAGAAATAATTTGTCTTTAAAGGATCAGAAAAAAAGATTTCAACAACTCAGAATACCTGAATGTCTGTTCTCTCTGTAACCCATTTGGCCAAATGTTCAGCTGAAAATCCAACTCTGCAATAAGAAAAATAAAGTGATCAGTTGAAGTATATGATAGAGATCTATTGCAGATTCCTCGTAAGAAATATAAGAACAGATCTGTATTATTTCCTTAAAAATTCAATACTCTTTTAAACTTTAAATACAGACACCATTTTTTCTTCAACGCAATAAGAATAACATGTTTTGTTTTGTTATCCAATGCCTTATACCCAGCTCTGTGCTCAGTCTCAAATGTTGAATGAGGTAGCAGATGCCCCAATAAATCACCTTTGACATAACACAGAACTGGGAAATACTATGGATCAGGAGCTATGGCAAGCAGGTGATCAGCCCACTGCGCAATAATAATACATACAAAACAAAAGGACAGTCATAGCCATGTGCTTACCACCCAAGTTGTCAGGGGGGAAAAAACCAAACAATATTTTGTGAGTTCTACGTTTAGAGAAGGACACCAACGCTATGAGGATAATTGTAAAAATGGATACTGTGCAACACATCGTCGTCCTGCATTCATTAAGACAGCAGACCCCAAGATACCTGTGAATATCCATGGTGTCAGCCTTCTTGGGCTTTCCTTTGGCTGGGAAATGCATAAAGACTGGAGCCGTTGTCAGCTTCATCTGTAAATAAAAAGATAAAGAGATGCCAATGAAGTATTGAAATAAAAGAAAATAGTCTGTGAAACTCTCTAACCTCATAAGTCGGTCAAATGGAAATTTTGCATTGCCTCGTGATGATTGTGCGCTATATATAAGTGTCATTTATTATCATAGAAGAAATTAAATTGGTTAAAGTTTAAAGGTACTATAGACAGGGTTAGTAATCATTTGATAGAGCTTTCTGGACAAAAAAATGCATTTGGAAAAAAGGATGACTTACAAGTATAGAGACTTACAAGTATAGAGACTCACAGACAAAATAATTGTTTAAAAAAAACACCAAAAATCAACAAATAACTATAAAAACTCAGCCTCATATTAATCTAAATGAATAATGAATACAAAGAGAAAGAGTTATCGGGATGCTAATGAATAAAACATAATTACATAAGATTAATATCATAATTAATGCCTGTTAAATTGTCTTACGCCTTGGAAAACATCTGGGCCTTCGTCGTAGTCCACAAGAGCAAAGAAGAGGCGGTTGGAATACTGCTGGGAGTAGCGCCATGAATTAGCCAGGATCAAGTACTCATCATTTGCTTGTCTGAAATAGAATGTGTAAGTAATCATGAGTATTTAACTGAAAAGTGAATACAGCATATCTATACCCCTTGGTCAGTTACTTCAGCTTATAGCCAATAAATTCAAGTAATCTTAATTTCCAACAAACAAATTATTAACCCTTTTGGCACGTTTATGCTGAAATTTCGTAATTTTCCCGAAAAGCATGTCAAAATACAGCGTGCTTATCGATAAAAATGAGACAGAATAAATCATCACATACTTGCAGACTGTGCATCCTCTGCCTGGCTGTAATGCTGTCAACATAACAACGATGGAATAGTTTCTTGGTGGCATTTTCACATATTGGCGAAACTTTTCCCCACTCAGCCGGATGACAGACTTTTTGGTATTCCAGTCCATCAACTGCTGCACCCTATCTCCAATGGTTTCCCCCTGCAGAAAATATAGAAATATAAGAGAATTCAAAATTTACAAACAAGAGCTAACGATGGATCATAACCATTTATGAAAATACAAATCATTGTAAACAAACATTCATTATGAAACAACTGGCAGTACAGTTCTACAGACTATCTAACTCTTAGCATTGATTTTTCAAATCAAAAGAAAGTTTACAGATATTGTCCACTGTTGCCTAGAGAAAATTCAGACGTGACCTGCTACTTAGTCAATCTAGGAATTCATTTGGGAACTAATCTAAATTAGATTTAGATCCATCTGCACCAGTGTCAAGGTAGCTCCATCACAAATTACAAAACAGGATTTTTGATACAAATAATTTCAGACTCCCCCACACTGCAACTGCTTTATGGCAATGATATTAATACTGTTATTATCATTATTGTTTGTGGCTTATAAATGCGTTGTTCTACTTCAGTTTTAGTTTTGTTGTTTAGTAAGATACCGGTTACACCTTCTTCCAGCAGGGAGATATCAGTATCAGAAGTAGCGACAGACTGCGTACAGACAGTTAGCAACCGTTATCAGTTCTTTCAGGCAAAAGTCTATTTAATGTGTTCTGCACCAAAACATAATTCTGCATATATCTTACATCTTTCTTCCGTACTTGACATAATACATCGCTGCTGATAAAAGCTAATGCGGTAAGGAAAAATGTAAACTTCATGCAAGCTGCCATCTTTCTTATTGTAAACGGAAACTACGTGGTGAAATCACAATTTGTGATTGGATAATATTGACATTGCCAGATAATTATTGTTTCTGTAGTCTGTAATAAGATACTCTTTCTGAGCAACAATGAATGAATGAACCAAATTACAAATGGGAATGGACGAGTGAGTAAAAGAACGAAATATGGTGAGTAAATAAATTATGAATGAATGATTTTCTCCTTCCTTTCTCTTTTCGAAACATCTCTCCTTCCCGCTACCGCTTCACCATTCCCTCTTCTCAAAGGTAACTAAAAGGTTTGTTGGTAATTGGGGACTAGGTAGTGCGGTTGTGATGTCCCTACCCTAGGCCCTACCTATCTGGAAGTGTTTGCCAGGTATGCCAGATAGGCTTATCCATAAGGTTGTGCTAAAATTAGATTTGTTGTAGTATTTTTTGCTTTAGACAGAAATACTCTATATAGAGTATTTCTGCTTTAGAGAAAATATGAAAAAGGGGGGTTTCAGGGGGTTTTCCCCCCTGATTAAAAAAAGGGGGGTCTCAGGGGGGTTAGCCCCCTGATTAAAGAAAATAGTGAGTAATTTGCACACAAAATTAGTGTGGTCTTAAAATATTAAACGGATCTGGCCCAAAAAAATTCTCCCAATATTATAATAGTCTGAAATTTGTTTTCATATCCCAATGATAATAGCAATGTGGAAACAAAAACTGAAGGCCTTTCAGTCCATTTGGATAGCAAAAAAAAGTCTGAAATTAGACAATTGGCTGAAGATAATTTACAGGCCTGCATATTTATCTCTGGCGAAACATGTATAATTCTAATACATCAGATAAACATGCGGCCTGTTAGGCGCGTATACAATATTTTCGGACAAAGACAACGCCGGTCATACCCAGTCATGTTCTACTCCCCAATTCCAGTCCTCTGACCACTGTACCTAGCGGCCTATCCAGATAGTGACTTCTGCTGTCACTTCTCCGTTTCCGAAAACCGGGACAAACAGTGCATCTTATGCCTTGCTGTAATTTTGTCAACATAAAACAACATAATTGTATAATAATTAATAACTGTAATGTATAGTTTTTATTTTAGTACTTTACCCCATTTGGAATAGGACCAATGCGCTTTATATAGTATGATATGATTTGGTATATCAAAAATATTTACAAACACGTCAACATTCAATATTTAATCACATATAGATTTACAACATCATGCATATTATGTTCCGCGCAAATTACCGATCGGTGCAATCTTAAGATTGCGCTGAGCGTTTTAACGATCGGCTCAAAGTGTTATGGTGCTACGTATAAGATCCAACTCTAAAACGGTAGGATCTCTTGCATTTTCAAACAATCAACTATTTTACTATTGTATCCCGAGTGCAGATCGATAAAATCACTCCCTATCATGGATAGTTATCGGAAATTTCGATCAATTCCCTGGACTATGCGTCTTTCAAATGCAATTCTATCCATGATAGAGAGTGATTTTATTGATCTGTTTCTCGGGATACAATAGTAAAACAGTTGACTGTTTCAAACTGCAAGATAACTAGATACTAGCTTATCTCTGGCGAGGACAGGACGACCAGGTAGATAGGTACCGGAGAGACATCTCCATAGGTACTGAATAAACTACCCACGGTACAGAAGGGGTACTATACAGGTGTTCAGCGCGTGACGGGCGCGGCGCGGGACCACAGCGGCGTAGTCGTTTAGTGTAAGTGAGGGGCAATTCGCGTCGTCATTGGATTGGGTTCGATTTCCCCCACTCGCCACTCGCCACTCACCCGCTCACTCACTCACCCTCCCCTCGCCGCCTCTTCGTTTCGTTCACCCGTGGAAAGCTAAACGCTGAAAGCTGTCAGTTAACTGTTGGTGGTTAGTCTACCTCTATTGCATAACTACATTATTTCGATATAGCACACTGGTTAGGTATACATATTATCTCTATAGTCTAGTTTGGGTGGTAAATTCCTCACTATAGGCTATAGGACTGTCTGTCGTGTCCTTCCACCCGCCTCAATAATTCGCACCTGTTGTGACCAAGTGTCACCAGCGACCAGTGAAAAGTGACTGACTATACAGACAGGTAGATATATCTAGATACATCGCCTATAACGAGGACACACGGCGGATTCTCGCTTTTTTGAAGTCTGTACCACAGAATAGGGAGTCTGTGGTCTGTACTGGAGTGAGAATAGGACCACCAGTTATAGTCAGTTACTGTTATTGTGCTTTGCGGTTATATTATTATTGTGCTTTTCGAAGAAGGTCACGTAAGGACTATAACAATAATTAGTTATTGGAAGTTTTGAAAAAGGTGTTGGTGCTGGTGTGGTATTGTTATTATTATGGCCGACAAAAAAATGACGGAGGAAAGAAATAACAACGGAGTCGCTTGGCGCCCTGCAAAAGTCAGGTAAGTTGATGGTTAGAAAGAAGTAATAGCGCCCTACTTGTTTAAGATACGTTTACGTTAAAGTGTAAGTGTAAGTAATTCGTGTATTTTTAGCAAATTGTCTTACTATTTTGGAAGCTTGTTGTGTTTCTATAGATGCGCGATGTTTCCATTGACTGGGAGGATGATATTATATGAGCTGTGCCGAATAGTCCTTAATAAATACTCCCACCCCACCCCCCACCCCCCCCCATCTTGTCTATTTCGTATCTATCATCATGGCATATTATAATGTAAAGTCAAGAGCGCTAAGATGCAATATAAAGTTATATATATCGCTGTCCGCGATTTCTATTGAAATACGCAAAGCCCAGAAGAAGGAACGAATGTTATCGAGAAGAATTGAGAAAATCCTTTTGAGATAAGTAATTATTTTTGAGTCAATTCAAAACGTTTATAAAACGTACTTATTCTAACTGTCTAGCATTCGTGTATTCCATCCAATGTAATGAGATGGCTAAATAGCATGGTGCATTAAAAATTGATACAGATTATGCCAGTCCGAAAAGAAAGACTCGTTCCTACCTTGACCCCACGACTTGGCGTCAGAACTGAATGGTCAAGGCCGTGACCTTTTCGGGGAAACTACTGCGTCGATTCATCCATTCATTCATTCATTCACCTCATTCATTCATTCATTCTATTGACCAAACAAATACTTTGATGCCCTGGCTAATAAATAGCTTGCCACTTCCTTACGATCGTGGAAACACAATTAATTTATTGGCGTGCAAAGAAACAAGTTTGGAAAATACTATAAGGTCCTTCCTTCTTGATGATGACGCACAAGCATCCCCATTCTATTTATAAACTGCCACATTTATGACCGTGACTATTCCTTCAAAACTAACAAACAAACAAACAAACCCACGACAAAACTATTGGAATGATGTAGGTTTAAGAAGAATGATTTGGTTTTGATCCATCATAGTATTTCCCAGCTCTGTGTTTTGTCAAAGGTTGGTTATGCGGGGCATCTACCTCATTGACCATAATCTAAGACTGAGCATGGAGCTGGGTTGGTGCCGAGGTGTTCTGTTTATGATAGCCTCGGTTGGTGCAGGGCCACCTTAATAAAAGAATATATAATAATATAGAAGAAGGCATCGGTTGGTGCCGACACTGCGAAAGCGGTATAAGTATAAGGCAAAGGATAACAAAACAAAAATGTGACTTAATATTGTTTTGGTCTTTGTCGTTATGGCTACGGTCCCTCCATTTTCCAAGGTCCTCGGCTCTCTAATTATTACTGTATGAATAGATACAGTCCCCAACCGTGCATTCTGTCAACGTACTGAACGAGTCCCATGGGCCCAGTTTTACGATCAATAAAACACAAACAAGAACTCTATCGCTGCATACCGTACCAGTTAGTGTCGCCAGGCACATTAAATTAACTCTCTTCTTACGCATTGTTGTATGGCCGCCGGTATTGAAAGAGTTAAACCGCAGGCTGCAGAGTCGCGTTACATATGAAGCTATTTCTAAAATGGGTCTTTGGTTTCAATTCGCGCGATACGTACATTGCTTCAATGGAAAGAAGAAAAACAACAACCTTTCTTTATTTTTTCCTTTCTTTCTCGTTTACCTTTTAGATAATATTATAATGATATAGATTTCTAAGAAACACCAACACATAAATATTATTAAAAACTCATTTCGTCTGCGTTTCTACTGTACGTATTGAAATTCATATATAATATAATATTATATGGCTTACTTCCTTTCTAATGGGTGGTTTTTTAAAGAGGGTGGAGAGGGGGGGG
>JAULCB010044624.1:0-10911 GCA_032358575.1 Dendronotus rufus | reverse complement strand
ATTGTGAAGCGCTTAGAGCATGGTGATGACCGTGGATAAGCGCTATATAAATGATCTCATTTATTTATTTATTTATTATTATTATTATTATTATTGGGATTATAGTGATGTCTTTTTCTGTCTATTATTCATTCTGACTTTATTGTGTGTTTCATCAGATTGACTACTATCTTGGTGCTTTTGATTCAACGATTCACGCCCTCTCGCTTGAAAAATACAAAGACAGTTGTGACCCTGATGAAAGAAATAAAGCAATAAGTGCACTTGAGCAAGATTCAGAATGTTGCATGAAAGAACTTGCAGACACTTCAGGTGATATTCAAGGGCTGTTGAGTAGGACCATCAATCCATGTGTACCTAATGCCAATGGAGACATCTTACCATATCAAAGTGCAACAAAATGTCAGTCCACAGCTACAGTACAGGAAGAATTAACTGCCAATGTTAAAAGAGAAGATTGTACTGAGTGTTTGGCTGGAAAATCAGTGAGTTATTGAGTTTGTATTGTATGTACCCTGTATTATCCCTAGAAAGCATATGGTGCTAATTAGGAGAAGGGAGCTAGAGGGCATTCAAATAAGCATGTATGATATTTTGTTATGAGTTAAACAGTTCACTCTGTAATTAACTTGGATATTGTAATTTTCACTTGTTAGTTAGTGGAAGTCAGTTTCAACGAGGTCGTCGCGACTGACGACATGATCTCGCTGTATGCGACCTTGTTGAATCTGGCGCCCGCTATATATATTGTGAAGTCTTTTCAATAACAGCAGGAACAAAATATTGTTGTGGAAGGTTATCATTATCATTGAATTGCTGATACCAGGTAAAACAAATATTTTAAACAACTAAAACTAAGTGATTTATCCTGTAAAATCTTTCCTTGTTCTCAATTATATCATTAGTCCCACGCACAATTTAATAATAATAATGCATACCCAAACAAAGTACAAAGGAATGACTTTCTAACGAAATTACTAAACTTTCATCTTATAATCTCAAAGTAGGTGAGGCTGTGGTGAGCCTTCTGTATCAATAGGCTGAAAAATTGTGAACTATGTTTTTGTGTCTTAATATTAATTCATTCTATATTCTCTTTTTCTTTTTTCATCCAGGGGCATTTTCATCATATTGGACGTTGGAAACTTATAGACTCCCCAAATGGATTCTGTCAACTATGATTCTATGATCTCATATTTTGTACCTGTGTGTCTTTCTATTTTTATTATGAATGGGTTTTTTTTTCTTTTTTGAAAAAACATTTGACCGTTTGACTGTCTCTTGAATTCTAAGGGAATTGCCATGGTAAAGAAATAAATGGAGTAGTGTATGGCCCAATGCTTTAGCACGCAGTATGCAGTCTGATTTTCTGACAAAGCGATTGGTGGCATTCAGCATGTGCGGGTTCAAATCCCACTGGTGGATAGTTGTTTTAATTATGTTCAGGCGCTGTCAATTTCATTATCTCTGGCTGTGTTATTCCGTGCTTTCTTTTAAATAAGACTGATGCTAACAAAAGTAGCTTTATTTCTTACGTCTATTCTGCGCTTTTGTCATTTGTATATATATTGTTCAAATCAACATTATCTAAATGAAGTAAATGTGATGAAATTTGATGGCCTTTCTTGCTGTTCCTAATTTGGCTTCATCACTACTACTTTCTGACAGGCATTTGATGAAGTGGTGAAGTCTTGATGTTGACGAGGTTAGTGTTAGTGGTTAGAAAATGCACATCACATTTCTACTCTGAGCATTGCATCTTGATTCCACGGACATAGATACGACATAGGGGATTGGCATTATTTACCGCAATCATTTCAGTTGCTAGCCTGATTGAAAACAACATAGCTTTACCTTTTCGTGCTAGGCTAATGGATGTACTAGTGAATCAGTGATGTTTCCTTTTATAACCAGTGTGCAATCCGCCATGAAATTGGGTCTGACATATATTAATTAGGTATGTTATTCAAATCCCATGTGGCATTGCATTAATTTACTGGAAACCTTTACTGATGTTGATGACGTTCTTTATTTTATGGATGTAGGCATATGGGTATGACAGTAGGAGTAGTAGGCACAATTTTGTCAGTCCATTTCAATTGCCCATGTACATTTGGTTTGTTCTTACCATCTGTACCATGATTTTTGTTTTGTTTTCTGAAGCTATATAATATATGGCTTCATTATGTCATCTAAAGGTCCATTCCACCATATTATTATATCCATTGTGTATTGTATAAAAAACATCATTTTTGCTAACGTAGGTATGTAAAAATATTATGATTTGTTGACTTTTTAAAACTTATTGTACAGCTCATGTTATTTTTGTACACTATTATATAAACTTTTGTTAAGATATTTTTAAGAATTCAACTTACAAAATTGTATTGCTTAGTTTGTATCATCCTTACTACAGTATAAAACTTCTTTTTTTTACTAAGTTTTGCTAGATCTCTATCATTGCATGAATGACAATCTAGACCCTGTAGTGTTTCATATTTCATTTCTTCTATTTGACATGGCCACCCACGTTGTCATGTTTATTAAGGTGCTATAGTTTTAACATGTAGAACTGAGGCAAACTATCTCAATCTGCTTTAAGCTTAAGAAGTCAGAAGACGAGGGATCAAGATTCACATCCTATATTTGTGAAAACTGGGATTTAATTTGTGATTGTTGGGCTGGGTACTAGTACTATTATTGTAACGTGACCAATAATTATGTCAAAAGCCACAACCATAGAATAAAGATTACTGTAGATCAGCTACAACTACATTTACCATTCCTGGTCAAATTTCTGAATTGTTGCAATCATCGCAGTCTCAGTGAAGTCTGTACCTACTAACTCCCATACACATGTTTGAATCAAAGTTTAAGAGACAATTAATAGTATCACAATGTCATATTCTCATACAATATATGAGAGAAATGTTGTCCATTAGGATTACCTGTTGGAAAGTATATATAGTATATATTGAGTAACCTGTTTGACAATTTCGGTACCCAGTATATCACTTGCCTTTCTAAAAATTTGATGAATTCATCTGCTTTGTTCTCGTAAAACTACCTATTTTTTCTAAAGATCTGTAGATTTTGTTTTATAGATGATGGTTTTTAAATGTATACAATAATAATAATAAGATATTTAGTTTCAAAGTAGATCTCATTTTGTATTATTACCACGCTCTACTGCACTGGAAGTTTGCATGACCACATTTATTTTATTTGTCTTTTTTACACACAGTATCTGATTTTCTTTTCTAACTTTTCTAGTCTATTGTACATAATATAATCAAAACTTTTAAAATTGATGTTTAGTGCATACATGTTAGTCTCCCTGAAGTTGCAAATAAATTTGTCAATAAATGTGGGGGGTTTTGTGTGTAAATCAAAAACTTACTGTTATGATGAAAAAGAAAATGTTCAATTTCAAACCAACCAGAAATAGTTAAGCCTTTCCTTTGTTTGTAATATTGAACAGGTATAATTGATCTGTAAGAACATTATTGTTTGCTACCATTTAATTCACGTGTAACGTTGAGTGATATTAAAATTATTTTGTCATTAACATTGGAAAATTAAAATGTTGCTCCCAATCTTCCATTGTGTTCTCTTTCTTACAATGATTATAAAATGTCCTACTACATGTACATCGGCAGCCTTGTGGTAAGCGTATCTGCCTGGTGATCAATGGGTCCAGGGTTCGAATCCTGGCTGAGTCCTCGGGAAAGACTTACACACACTACACAACTTTCCTCATCCAATCAGGGATGGATGTAAAATCTCAAGAGGTTCCCCAAATAGGTTAAAAGCCAGTATGTACCTACCGCACTACGATAAAACAATTGTATCATATAGGTAACTGTTTCAATCCACAACAGTAATCATAGTTGCGTACATGTACAACTACTGGGTGCATCTGACCTGTTTAAAATCATTTGCAAAAATTCATCGTACTGTTGTCAGTCACAATATTTTACCCTCTTTAATTTCGTATACACAAGCATGAAGGTCCTTCAATACGCACGCTTATATTGTACAAATACACACAAAATCCCCCCTGTGTGGGGTCCCGGGAAGTTCCTCCTCAGGGAGGATGCAAGAATAGACCCAACGTGTGGTTTCCGCTTCTCTTCTTGGTTGCTGTGGCAGCATCTTCTCCTTCTCCTCCTCCTCTTGCTTGGTCTTTTGTCATGCTCTCTATTGTCAACTCTATGCCTTATTAATTATAAGCCGTTAGCAGTGCCGTCACTTAGCTCCTTGCTCAGTTTTAAATGGTGAATGAGGTTGGGTAGATGCCCCAATAACCACCTTTGACAAAAGGAGAGCTGGGAAATACTATGGATCAGGAACTATGGCACTACTGATGGTAAATGGATGCGGAATAAATATATAGGTATTTGACCTGGTCAGTAACAGTAGTTATAGTTTATCTCATGGAACAGAGCTATCATCTCATGATGGCCGCAAAGTGTTAATGAAGCGAAGACTTGCTATGTCAATGTTTCAATGCTGACAGAAATTGATGACATACTCTTTACATCCAACAATCCCTTTCTTCTTACGTTCCCTGCATTACATTCCCTTTAGGAGTAGGAGTTCTAGTTCAGGCTGTCACGTTTTGACTTGCTTGCGGTAAATCTATGTACAACAAAGTATAAAGTCAAAATATCATGAGAAGATACGGTTGCCATTTTTTTTAACCAACCTTAAAGCACCTTGTCTGGGACTAAATGAGTGGAAAATTGCACATAAAAGCAATGTCTCTGGGTTTTACGCTTATACTTATACTAAAAACAAAATAGAATATAAGGAAATAAATTTCATGTTTACATCTTTATTTACAATGAAGCATGGATATAAAGAACAGGCTCCGGCATCACAAATAATTCTGTACATCAGTTTGTAATCAGTGTATCAAATAGGCAAATGAATACATGTAATATTTTTTTTATTATAGGTGTGCTCCACCACAAATTTTGCTGTCCCTAAAATTCTTTTAAAACTGTTATCACTGACTGTGAGTGAGAATGTGCAAACTTACACACATGTGTACAAACTTCAAGCACACTCCGGTCCACTTATATCAACATTAAGTCCCAAATTGATCTCTATTATTGTAGTACAAATTATCTTCTATATCGGCATGTTTTATGGTGTTTTCTCTTATACTTATATCAACAACCCAATATTTTTATACTTATTTCAACATTCTCTTCATGGTCACTGGACTGTATTCCCTTTCACTCTCTAATTTCACACTAACAACAAACTTCAGAATGAACTGAACACAAAATACAATTAACTATAAATTTCATTAAAATGATCGAGTATCCGTAATCAACAGGAATGTCAAACTAGAAATACAGAAGATTTGAAACTATGCAGTAGATTGGATAGAAAGATGTTGAATTGATCAGAAAATTAATCAAGACATTAGACAAGCACATAAAACCAAGATTCACTGATTCAGTAAACCGAAAGGGAAATATAACAAGGGACTGTGCATGTCCGACAAATATAGCGCTTCCTTTGTCTAAAGTACTGATAAGTAATAGCTAATAAAACGTCTCCGGTCAGCAGGGAAATATACAGGCCTGCTCTGATCAGTGACATGTGGCCACAAAGTGTTAGTGAAGCTAAGACTAAGACTTGATATGTCAATGTTTCAATGCTAACAGAAATTGATGACATACTCTTTTACATCTACAGTGCACCTCAGATTCAATGAGATCAACGGGTCCAGCCTAGTTATACTGTTATAACTCTTAATTGTTAAAATCAATTATTTTTATCCTTATTCATTAGTTTTAAAAAGTAAAATACTAGGGATTTTGAAGTTCCTTGTTTGATCTGAGTTTGTTGTATCCACTGTGTATTGTATATTTGGTTTTAAAGACAAGGCATTATCAATGATTATCAACATAACATGATTGAACAGAATGGGATGGAATTTTTTTAGGTCTTTATGGGTAGAATGTGAAGAAACAATGTCAGATCCATCAAAATATCAACCGTTTTTTCAGACCACCTGAAATTGAAATACAACAAAAAAATGTATCAAATTAATGAAAAGAGATCATAAATTTAAGAGGAAATTTTTATTTGTTTCTAGAATAAGAGGGCCTAACACTTTTCTGCCTGTCATCGCTGAAATGAGACGTCTGAACGACCATAAAAACAATTTTCTAGTGCCAGTGATTTCCCTTTGCTAATCATCAGCTCTGTCTAAGTAAACAATTAAGCGTCCCTCACAAATTTCAATTGGATGTTGTGACTTTGATTATCCCTTGTAAAAACTTGCTATCTTAATTGTTACTAATACCTTACCAGAGAAAATAAATAAATCTTAAAGGCATAACAAATACCTGAATCTCCATTCTGTTTCCTTTTCAAAGACTGCTTTTTGGATTCCTTTTCTTTGTCAACAATCTTATTACTCTTTGGAAAAGGCAGATGTCCGCTAGGAGTTGGAGGGGGTCGATTACTAAAATAAGGCAACTGTAAACACTGGAAGAGAAAGATTACATCGCAATCAAGTCAAATGGGTTTAACATCATCTGCATCCTGATATAGCATTATATTCGAATCAATGTGATTTATGCATTTTTCAATCTTAGTCCTTAACAGGACATTGAGAAAAAATGGATCATTCATAAAAGTTGTAGATAAAATCAAAATTCCAAAGAAGAAGGCAGTTAAATCCAAAGAAAAGATCCAAAGTAGGATGTGGATGGGCTGACTACAATTACCAAATAACTTGACAATGCTATCGATTTATGAAAAGAAATACAAAGAACAAGAGTTTTTTTCCCACCTGACTATCATAAATCTATTAAAAGTGAAACAGTTTGTTAAACAAATTGAATTTTGGATTTTTTTTATGTCAAGCCTTATTATTGAAGTAAAGAATAAAAATATGCAGCAAGGTTATTGTTGTTTCCATCCAACAGAAGACTTCTTACTGTGTTCTTGATTAATGACATTTCTTAAAATGGGGAGTTGCTTATCCCAAGAATCTTTGAAGTGAAAGCTTTCAACTTTAAACAATACATATATCTAAAGCTATAAAAATAATCCTTTTCCAAAAAGACAAATGTAATCAAAGACCAATATTATACGATTATTCCCCTTAAGTGAGGTATGTACTAACAAACTTCTCACAATTAACCCTCTCCCACCTAAATAAAATAAGTTGAAATACGCTGATTTTTGATGAAATTCCCGAAATATGCCAATATAAACTGGTGCAAATAGGTGTTGAAAATAGCGATACACTTTAGACAAGAATATTAATGTTACTATTTCCGGTTACGAGAGAGTTAAAATGCCATCAAAAGGAATTTCTTATTACCTTGGAAGCAGAGCACCGTTTGATAGGATTAATGGCAAGACAGGCTTCAAGAACGTCTATCAGATCATCACCCACAGCTGTGAAAATTTCCTTCATTGGATGCTTGGGAAATTCTTTAAAGGTCACATAGTCTGGAAGATTTTTCATATCCTGAAGAGGAATAATGACACAACAATAAGATAGAGCTAGACCTTTTTTTCATAGACCAAAACAACTTACATTGTTGGGGAAATGATTCCACTAATTTCAATCAATAATGGTTAGTGATACAGTGGAAGTCGGATTCAACGAGGTCGTCATTGAATCCGGTGCCCACTGTATAATGAATGCAATTATTGATCAGTTTTGATAATGCTAAAATAATTGTAAAATACGAGACATTGAGACAATATTTTCACTCTTTCTTTATGAATATGAAGTTAAAGCTTTAAATTGAGCGTCTATAATTAGCTGTGAGGCACTTACCGGCCAATCTGCCTCAGTAGGGGTGCCTAAGACTTGAAATATGCGAGACAATTGGTCCAGATCAGTTTCCCCTGGCAGGAAAGGAGCCTGTTTCATTTTCAAAGAGATCAAAAATTATTTTTCAATGAGATAATTACAGTTTGTTGTTGCTGCTGTTACAGTATTTGTTCTCCAACAGAATGGCACTGGATACCGAAAGGTACAAAAGGGAAACAAGAAATAAATATAAATAAAATGGTGCATTGATATGTGTACATAATTATTCAACAAAATTTTCTTTTACAGAAAAACACAATTACTATTTTATGATAAATTATCCCATATTATGACTCTGGAACTATCAACAACAAATTCATTCCCATGTTGGTAACTTCATTTATTTTCATATCAAATACTTTTCTGTTCCTGGCAAAAAATTAATTCTTAATTAACCAATCAAAAAATGTGTACAAAAATCATTTGTCCTTTGTTTAAACATACCTAATGATATAATTTTATTTCATCTCTTGGAAAAAAGAAAGAATAGAAAACTTTTAAAAGACATGTTTGAAATATGTGAGGTTGTGTGTACTTGTGTTCATGCAGTAATATGATACCTGTCTCTGTAATATAACGTAATGCTACCAAATGACAAATTCCCTTGATGGACAATAAAGAATTATTATTTTCATTAATAAATATAAAAAGCAGTTCAGCAACAATACATCCAACTGACCAAATGTCAACAACCTCTTATCTTTATTAATAAATATAAAAAGCTCACCCTGATAAGCAGTTCAGCAACAATACATCCAACTGACCAAATGTCAACACCCTCTCCGTATGAACGAGCACCAAATAAAAGTTCAGGGCAGCGATACCATCTAAATAATTAATTGGAAAAAGGGAAAATAAATTAGCAAAAACAGATAATCACATTTTAAGTTCCGACTAAAATAACTTCCTCGGACACTGTGTTTCCTCAATCAGAATCTTCAACGAGCCATTTTTTTTAATTATATATATATGGAAATTTGATTTGGTCTACACAGTTTTCCATAAGAAATAATGTTGGCAGATCAGACAGGCTTATCGCCCTGACTTCTAACCTACAACTCTCTCTCTCTCTCTCTGTTTCTTCATCCACACACACACACACGTATTGGATTAAAACTCTACCTGGTAACAACTTGATGTGAATAGGGACGGGTTGGAGATCCAAAGAATTTTGCCAGACCAAAATCTCCAATTTTGACAACGCCTTTATCGTTGATGAGAAGATTGTTCGGCTTCATATCCTAAATATAAAAAGATACAACAGAAAAACACCATTTGCATTACATAAAGATATGACATTTGCATCATATGGGTAATTCCCAATATCTTATCAGGAATACAAGCACTGCTCAAATTTGTCATTCATCAATACAAGATCGATAAGATCACTTTTTAAAGGAAACTACATTACTGACCAACATCCAAAAAGGAAAAAATCTATTCAACCTGATTCTGTAAAATGAGAACTGTAATTTCCAATGTTATTCCAAACAATCTTTTTTAGATCTTATATATCAGCAATTATAATTGATAACATAATGAACTTAAAAGAACACAATTTTCATTTCCAAAAATATTGAAATGAAAAATAAATGACAGGATTGATTATAAGAAATTCAAACCCATCATTTGAAAGATACTGACTCTATGAAGCACCCAATTTGCATGAAGATATTCCAATCCCTGGAGAGTTTGTAATGTATACGACTTGATATGAGGGGCTGTCATTATGATGTTTGTGTCTCGTATAACAACCTGAAGTATACAAATGAATCAATATACTATAAGACATCAAAGACAGAGTAATCTAGATATACAATCATATCAATGATACCTTTAAATTGAGTTGATGTTATCTTTGGGTCAACAAATTAAACAATACTTTTGACAAAATAAATGCTCTCATTTAAATTCTCATTTAAAATTGACACAACAGATGTCCTTCATAATTACTTATTCATTGACTTGTATTATGATAGAAGGATTTAATGACTAATGGTGAATTTTCTCTTAAAAAAAGACAAAAGACATGAAGTGCCAAAGTAGGGCTTGAATTTGGGTAATTTTGAAGCATGGCATTCCAAAGCTATTGTTAGTGAGATATGGTAAGATTCTGAAAGTGATGAATTCAAAACTACCTCTAAATCGGTTTCCATGAAGTCAAAGACCAAACTGACATTTGATTTTTGACCAAACACATTCTGAAGCTGAAAAATAAAAATAAAAATATGTTCAGATATTTTGTATTTCTTAGTTTATTGCCTGTTTCAACACATTTCTACTCATAGCCCTGAAGGCACCTCTGTCGTTTTATAATCTGTCAGTCATAGGGCTCGAGTTAAAAGACTAAAAACTTCAGTTCTATCAGGATTTGAAGTAAGGGACATCCCAATGGTAAGCGGGTCCCAATTATAAATTTGACAATCACAACATTTAGCTCAAAGTTTCATATATATAATAATATATATAAGAGAAACTAATATTAAAAACTCCAATGACTAAAGTCATTATTCATTGGTATCCCTCATGGATGGGATTGGGTTGTCGATATAAGAGAAATCACCATAAAACATCATGTCTATATATACAAGAAAGTATTTATGTTGATGTTGATATAAGAGAAATATTGATTTCTCCCATGTCGATATAAAAGTGGACTGGAGTGTAATACAAAATGAAAATTTCTTCTTCATTATTTCAAGTCAAACGTTCAACAAGTTAAACTAAAGGCTTTTTTTTAAAGTTTTCATCAAATATGACTTTTCCTAAAAATTTCTTTTTAAATCTTACCCCTATTATGTTTTCATGGGCCAACTCTTGAAGCAGTTTGATTTCTCTGAGAGCTGTTCTATTGATACCATCAGCAGCTTCTGTCCGTGATCCAAGCTTTATCTTTTAAAGAAATTGTAAAGTTACCACGTGTAGTATTACAACAGATACATAAATATATGAAGTCAGGTATGAGAATACTGGAGAAAAAGGGCTTTATTCATAGGTACATGGGTTTATATACTACATAAGGGGGGAGGTGACTACTATCAAATGGGGGTGTTACT
>JAULCB010044513.1:0-10911 GCA_032358575.1 Dendronotus rufus | reverse complement strand
TTTATATAACTTTTGAGGGTTTTATGAGCTTTTTTTGTATAACCCTATGAATTTCGGTACCTCAGCCACTCGTGGTCATTTTAGACCCAGTGACTCACAAAGAGCAATTTATTATAAATTGCTCTTTAAAAGTCACTGGGTCAAAACGACCCACGAGTGAAGAATAAGGTGTTTTTTAGCGAGTGGCGGTAAAGGTTAACTAGATGTAAGATAAACTGTAGTTTTTTTTACTTTACAATTTTGTTTATTCATTTCTGTTTTGTTTTCTCTTTAGAAAGGAAGGCTGCAGAAATGATGATATTATGAATAAGTTAAAATAAATGAGTAAAAAAGAGATGCAATAGAATGATGCAAAAAGCTCCCAGGAAAGGTTAGATCGTAAGACTGAGAGTTACCTTGTGGACTTATGGTAGTCATCCTCCGATTCCATTAGTCTCTGAGGTCTCCCTGTCAGCCCTGGGGACCATAGTTGGCAAAAGAAAATTGGTATCATAATGCAAAGAAGGTAAAAGAAGGTAAAAACCAATTACATTTTCTAATCTGAACATACATGGGGGTAAAGAAGATGAAATTTTTTGCTAGAAATAAATTGATGACCTGAAATCACGGATTTAACAAGTTGGACATATGAATATCAATACGTTATTTCAATAGATACTTTCTAAAAACTATGCATTATTTGAATAGATAAATTATGAATACCTAAAATTAATTTCACAATGGATTATGAGTAGGTGTTATATTTCCTAAAGAGATAGACGTCTAATGTATATTATAATTCAATACTAATTACTATGTCATAAAACAACTGAAATAGGAAAAAACATACTTTGCATATTTACACATGGGATACTGTGCTCTCTTGGATTCAGTGTCCTACGCGTGTTGCGTGTAGTATGTTTGAAATGTTGGTATCAATGTCTCAGTGTTATTTCTTATATATGGTAATGGTCTAATGCCCAAATACAAATGCTGTTACTGTTAGATTCTGTCTTTAAAAAGTGCATGGGTTTAAGGTGGAAATATAAACGAGTTATTTCACTGTACATTATTGTGAAAAGTTTAAATTGTAGCATTTAGTATTTAGTACATACAGGGATGCATTACACACATTACATTAAAAACATTGAGTGGACTAAACAACAATAGAGGAGGAGCATACAACATTCTGGGGAATTGGAATTATCGTTTTTTTAGCAAAAATAGATTTGAAATAAATCTAAATGCAGACCGAAAAGAGTTTGATTAGCTTTGTTATTGTTTTTTCATAATTTGGTATAAATTAAATGGCAATTACTTCAAGAGAAAAGCATTAAAGAATAAACTTCTTATCTAAATCTAGGCCTGTATTCGGGTGAGTAAAGAAATATCAGAAATATAAGTAGATATTATACGTAATGTAAGTAGCCTAATGCTATTTTTTTCATGAAATATTTTCTATTTCTATGAAGACTATTCTCTCTAAATTGACTTACTTCATTCGACTTTCAAATCTTTAATATATCATACTGAATAATAATCTGTCTTGAATAAATCTTAAAAAATCATTCATGCATGTGTCCTGCCTGAAATGATACGCTAACACGTGCACTGCAAAACATTCAAATTTCAAATAGCTGAGTGTAGAAAAGGATGCCAAAAGATGGCCACAACATAAAAGAGAGACATCTCTCGCAAATAAAATTCAACAAAGAAAAACTCTCTAAAAATAGAGTTGAACTGACAATGCTCAACATCCATTCCATTCCTGTACACCAAGAGCCGACTACTATCACTCTATAGCAAAGAGACGACTATCATTACAAAATATCCTACTAACACTATCACTCTGTACCCAAGAGACGACTATCATTACCAAATATCCTACTATCACTCTGTACCCAAGAGACGACTATCATTACCAAATATCCTACTATCACTCTGTACCCAAGAGACGACTATCATTACCAAATATCCTACTATCACTCTGTACCCAAGAGACAACTATCACTCTGTACCCAAGAGACGGCTATCACTCGATAGCAAAGAGACAACTACCACTCTGTACCCAAGAGATAACTATCACTCTGTACCCAAGAGATGACTATCACTCTGTACCCAAGAGACGACTATCACTCTGTACCCAAGAGATGACTATCACTCTGTACCCAAGAGACGACTATCACTCTGTACCCAAGAGACGACTATCACTCTGTACCCAAGAGATGACTATCACTCTGTACTCAAGAGATGACTATCACTCTGTACCCAAGAGACGACTATCACTCTGTACCCAAGAGACAACTATCACTTTGTACCCAAGCTGTAAATCAGTCCTTTTGGGGTTGATTGTGCATGCAGTTAATACTAATCTTAGAACAGTAGGAAAGCAGGCATGATGAAAACATATATTATCATATCAAGCTTACAACATTGATACATTAGTAAAACTACATTAGCGTTATGTTGAAGACAAAAATTATTGTTAATGGCAATTTTTGAAAGTTGGACTGCATTCAAAACAGAAACACACATAATCTTACCTTCATCTGTATCAATCATCTTAGAAAAACAGAGAGCCAGATCAAATTAGATTCTAACCTTTATTTACCCATAGTAAATCATAATAGTTCGACATGAGAGAAAAATGAAAACAACAAAAATTCATTCTAAATGTTAGTCTTTAACCCTTTGAACCCATAATCCCAATGTTACGGGACAGCTCTTAGGAGTCTATATCCCGTAATCCTAATAATGCGGAATTAGTATAGCTATATCACTATTCGTCTCTCTAGGCGCTTTACCAGTGCTCTTTCATCCGGGTAACTATTGAAATGAAACTAGACGCTTTCATTCAATCATTCTTATGTTTTGACGGATATTTTACAAGCTCTTTTCTTACAAAATTGATGAAATTCAAATTACTGGAGATATCACGCCCAAAATGGCCAGAGTCAGGGGATCACTTGGGTCAAAATAGTCAGGGTTCAAAGGGTTAAAAAAAGAAATGCGGATCCCTTTCCATAACTCTATAAGCATCAAATGTAGGGAACAAAGTTTACAGAGCTGTGATCAAGCAACGAGACCACACAAGGCCTTGGACCCATATGGTCGGTGAGGTAAAAGTCCTAAACCCTCGCCATTGGCAGGATGTGGTTTTTGGCCTGCCAAGTGGTGAACAAATCCCTTACCTCAAGATCACAACAACACTGAACTTGATTTAAGTACGTATCCTGAATCTTGTCAGTTATCGACAATTCAGACATGAAATTGAAATCATTGATAATCTCACTTTTACTTTTTAGACAAAAGAAAGATTGATGATAATAATAATTGTACATCTGGAAACACAGTGGCACCTAGAACTAGATAGAACTAACCTCGAAGTGATAGTGACTGTGTCTGAGTACACCATTTGGACAATGTGATCAAAAACTGAAATGTGACAAAAAGAATGATGAATATTTTTACAAATTATGAAATATGCCATGCTCAATCTAAATCTAAGTCTCTGTCTCTTCTTTAAGAATTTCATATTATTTATTCGTTGAGATTTTTAAAAAGAAAAACAGTGACAACAAACAGACATAGTAAAGATCCAATTCTGGCCTTTTTTAAAATAAAATTTCTCTCTTAAGTTTGAATCGATTGACAGGTAGGTAGCTAGGTGGTAACAATATTTTCTCTTGACATCCATTCATCTTTTAAATCATTCACCTAGCTAACCACATAATGATATTCTTCCCTATTTCAATTGGTATGTGGATGACATAAAACACATTCCCCATAGCAGGCATATTCCCACCATAATAAAGCCACCCAATATAGCTTTCTTTTGTAAGAGCACGTCATGTTTTACTTTTCATCCCTCAAAAATGCCAAATAGAATCGCGAAGCGAGATAAATGGAGTTCCTATAATAATATACCCACCGGAAGTAAATAAATTAACATGGTACCTACTACTAGTACAAGAAAAAATGTTTAAAAACATGCATTCACCTCTGAGCTGATGGGAGAGTCTTTTAACTCAACATTTTTCCACAGGGATGGATGATGAGAAATTTTCCGCCAATCTTTGGACACCTGAGAGGCCGAGAGCAAGGCTTTGGTATCGGCATAAGCCAAAGCACAGAAAAGCGCTACACGAACTCGTCGTTTCATTTGCCGCTCCTCTTGTTCCCTCTCGTCAGGATCTTGGAATGATAAGAACAAATGGAGTCCATGGGAATATAGGTATAATATATGTATAGATATCTGCAAACAATATTGTTTCGGCTTTTTAAGCCTCATCAGTACAGATGATCCTTATCTTGAGTAAGGGCAAAAATTAAACCAAACGCACGAGAGTTCTCAAATTCATGGTTGTGAATGAGAATCGCATATTGCGTTTAAATATGCGTTTGGCAATTGCACAGAGTGCTCAACTAAATTTTCAAGGAATTGAAATTTTAGAAGCATAAATATAGATATTAAACCTTTAACTGTTGAACACCACATCGTAACCATAGATAAGGTCTATTACTATTACTAGTATATTTTTGTTTGAATATATTATGAAAGTACAACACCTAACCTGAAGCAGTTTTCTCTGTCCAAATCTAATTTTATTAGTATTCATCCATTCTACTCTTCCCATTTGTAATCCTTTGTTAACACGTTTAATGACGATCTGGAATGTCTAACTCTAACTACTGAACCTTGTGGGTGCTTTAAACTCACTCTTTTCATCGAAAAGAAAACAATTTTACATAAAAGTAAAAGATTAAAAAATCAACCAAATCAAACTAGCCTCCAAAGTTCTTACAGAGCGAGATAAGAATACTAAACCAAATTTCAATGAGTCGTGTCTTCCCTCACCATTATCATCGATGGAAGTCCAGTGGGTCTTGGCCACGTCTCTCAACTTCACCGTCGCTTTCTCTTTCCTTATCCAGCTTGAATTCTTCTTCTTCTTCTTCCCCCCCTTCGGCTTGGAAAGATTCCCCGGTTTTGACAGTTTTTCCAAGTCTGTATCCGTGGATGCATCCATTGTGTCCCCCCGACTCATCGTACCAGAGGGCACGGCTTGTCTTGTCGGACATTTATTTTCATCTTCCTCATCCGACGAGATCAGGCCGTGGTCAGTGGACTCGGCATCTCGATACCTCGCAGTGGTAGCTCCATTTGTCTCTTCACCCCCCTCTTTATTGGCATCCCATCTGTTTTCAGCAGACCTTAACCCGTCTTCCACCACACAGGACTTATTCTCTTGCTCCTCATTTATCCCTTGTAAATCTCTGTTGATATATGGGTGTTTCAGTATAAGCTCTTTCATGACTTTATCATAGCCAGTAGACGTCACGCAAGAATCTTGACGCTGAAGGCTAGATCTATTCTTAGAATCCAGTGACTTTGAACCAAAAAAAGAGTCCTTGCTGGACATATTTTGAAATCTATCCCGCATTTCCCGGACTGATGGAGATTTCAAAGGCTCTTCATCATCGGAATATTCTTTGCTTGCTGAGTCAAATGGTCTTTCAGTTTCTGATTCAGCATGAACTTGTGTGTCATTGTTTTTCTCCGCAGGTTTGTCAGTTTCATCGTCTTGCGTGTCGGCTGTGTAGTCCAAATCATCAGGCGCACCATGAAGGCCATTCCTCAAGGTGGCGTAGCTGCTCGAAGAAAAGTCTGACTCTGCGTTGTGAGATTCCAGTTGTTCGTTATAATCACACACAGGTTGCAACAAGCCAGACTGGTGAGTGGCTCCCTCTACGTCCTCCCTACCCCTCTCTACGGCTTTATTGTCTACCTCATCTGTCGTCACTTCCACGAATGGATGGACACAACCAGTTTTAGTCTTTACAGTATCTTCTATTCCCGGCTCCGAATTGTACCGATGACCAGCCTCTTGTGGGTGCAATCCGTCTTGACTTAAAGGAGCATTTTCCAGCAGGAAGGATCTGGAGCTATCTAAGGATGTGTAATCTCTCACTGGTTCAGGATTGGACTCAATACCTCCTGGTCTTTGCTCTCTCTCATTCCATTCAATCTGAGGACTCTGAGCCAATGACAAGGATGGCACTGTGGTAGTTTGGGGACTCGACAGTTTTGACCTGTTTCTTGCTTTGGGTTGGGGAGACCAGGACCTGTCGCTACCCTTACCTTGTGTAAGCTTTTCTACTCTTTGTTGGACGGCCCTAGCATTGTGCAGGGGACTGGTAGCAGGGGACTCGCATTCTGATGAACTTTGCACAGGTTTGGAGTCTTCATAGCCCGGTAAGCTGGAGATAGATTTGGAGTATTCTTTGCGAGCAGAGGAAGCGAGAGAGCCAGGAGCCATGGAAGTTAGCAAAAGGGCAATTTTGTCACCGAGGGGAGCGGGGTTTTGTGGAGAAGGATAATCACTTCGCTTTATTTGTCCATCCCTCTTCTTAAAGTTTGGCACATCCTCATCAGCATCATCATTATCATCATCATCTGAGTTTTTACTACCCGCTAGTTCTTCCGAGTCGGAGGGATCTCCATGTCTGACTGAGCTTCTATTCCTACTATCTCTTTTATTCAATTTAGGATTACTTCTTCGTCTCATTTTTTTCTTAGCCGGTCTTGTTGTTTTAGGAGCAGGTCTTGTCTTAGGAGCAGGTCCATCATACATTTCCCAGATGATACCTTGCTCATCCATAGGTAGTTGCCTTATCCCGGTCTCTTTTGGGTACAACCCCTGAACCGTATTTGTAGCGGTCTTGGTCAACAGGCTGTTGGCAGGATTAGAACTGTAGGAATGTTTCTGTACATTCTGGTACATTCGCTCTACTGATGGAGTATTTTTGAATAAAGAGGAATTAGGATGTGATCTTTGAACCCCTGGGTTTTTGTAATCTTCATCGCGTGACTCCTTCCAAAGTTTGGAGTAGTCATCGCATTCTTCAGGCAGGTAAAACTTGTCCTTGTACAAAGATCTCTCTTGATCTTTATCCCGAGAGCTGTTTTCTTGTTTCATAGTCTCCTCCACAAATTTAGCATTCGGGGATTGAGCCTTGTTGAATCCATAAGCACTAGCATGGGGATACTCCTTCCCCATGACAAGCAAAGGTCTGTTCTTGAGGTGTCTTTCTGGTACTGTGTCCATGGCGTCACACTTCCTGACTCGGTTGATACAAGACCTTGACCTGCTCGGCTCCTTGACATTTGGTTGGCGAGATGAGAGACGGCGAGGGGACAGTGGAGAGGTTAGACGATTCAAACCGCGCATATCCTGCAAGGTGTGTAAACTTGGTAAAGGGTTGGATGAGAGTTTTTGTATCTGTTCCTGGGTTTCCTGTTGCCAAGATGGATAATATTGCTTCTCCCTTTCATCTAAATAGCTGTGATATGGATTTTCTTTGGAGGGAAGAGCCGCTTGTGCCTGAAAGGGAAAGTGATAAGTAAGGAGTAGATATTTTTATCAACTCGCAATACCATACCATTTTGTATCTTTTGATTTAAACATTGTATGGCCGAGTCAAACTGTCTAAGGTAATGTTAAATAAACTCAAACTTCAAGACAAACAAACAACAAACAGCCACGCTGACACCATTGGTCACTATCCCATTGCCCATTCCAATCACTATACCAGCACCCATTTCAATCACCATACCAGCGCCCATTTCAATCACTATCTCATTGCCCATTCCAATCACTATACCAGCACCCATTTCAATCACCATACCAGCGCCCATTTCAATCACTATACTATACCAGCGGCCATTTCAATCACCTTACTAGCGCCCACTTCAATCACCATACCAGCGCCCATTTCAATCACTATTCCAGCGCCCATTTCAATCACTATCCCAGCGCCAATTTCAATCACCATACCAGCGCCCATTTCAATCACCATACCAGCACCCATTTCAATCACTGCTGTCAGCGTGGATCACTGTAGTAGGAGTTAACAGAGCTCACTGGGGTATGCTTTCTTATCCCTACCAACCTCCATCAGACTTTTCAAAGTCTCCTCTTTGGCTGCGTAAGCTTCCCTCAGCCTCTTCAACTCCGATTCTGTTTGGGTTGATCTGTCAATCAAATTGGAGATGAACTGCTCGAGTCGGGATCGGGCATCAAGCTCTTGCTTGGCTGTGTCACTCATGAATTTGTTCATCTGGTCCATAGATCTGACAACATGAGACAGTGGAATAAGTAAAGTATGAAATAATTTGTAAAGGTGGCACTCGTGAATTTGTTCATCTGGCCCGATAGATCTGACAACATGAGACGGTGGAATAAGTAAAGTATGAAATAATCTGTAAAGGTGGCACTCATGAATTTGTTCATCTGGCCCGATAGATCTGACAACATGAGACGGTGGAATAAGTAAAGTATGAAATAATCTGTAAAGGTGGCACTCATAAATTTGTTCAGGGTTACATTCTTCTATTTAGAAATCATAGAAAAGAGAATAGAGAGTAGGAAATTAAATTTTTGTTCTGGGAAAAAAGTCAATTACTGGACTTAATGTGGCCAATATTTTTTTTAGACTCTCTTTAATCTAAAAGACTAACTAATGTAAGCAATTCACATGAAGCCAATATCAAAGACCTTCTATTGGAACAGAAAAATTAAAGAGATGTATTAATCTTTGGTCTAAACACATTGAAGAAATCTGCACAACTCTAATTTTCTGTCAAAATGTTGTATAACTACTGATCATTGCAACTATATAAATCAACTTTAACCATTATAATATGAATACAAAATATTGCATTTCACATCTTTGAAATAGTGTCGGATTTATTATAGTTGTATTAGTGGTTGAAAGGTTATTTGCTATTCGAATCTTACACTTCTCTGAGGGACACCCTGTAGCACATCAAACCTCAGACAGCGTCTTAAAACTCTTGTCTTTAAGAAATAGCTAAAAAAAAACATGACCTCATGACTTCTAAATCGATCAACTGTTGAAATTTAACCCAATATAAATGTCTTTTGAAAATGAATTTGCAACTTACACGAAAACAAAATATAGAGATGCATCAATAACCATCAATTCACAAGTTCTGTTTGACCCTTCATCCTTAGACTGTTGAGCCCATGACCCCTACAACAACCCTCTCCACGGTGGTAAGGTACCTTTTAGCCTTGAGAAGTCGTCCTTCCTTGTCCTTGATCTGTTCCTTAATGCCGACTTGCCAGGTCTCGTGTCCTGCCAGGCAACTTTCCATCTCCTTCATGTGAGCCTCCATATGGAGATCGTTCTTTTCCTTCCTGTCCAGCTCCTCCTTCAGATCTCTCAGATTTTCTTCAAGTTTTTTTTTCTCCACTTGACTTTCGTCAAGAGACCCTCTCATACTCTTTAACTGGAATGGAAAGGTTGTTTTCTTTCACAATATTACCTTTCCATAATTAGCATAACTTGCTTCTATGTTTCACACTCTGCTCTGTGTAGGGTGTATAGCCATTGCAAAAAAAATACAACTTTCCACATAAAATAAATATTCACAATGAGAAAATACGATATCTACCTGCGGTATAAAAGGATGATAAACTGTGTATTTGTGGCATTGGCAGAAGTATGAGATCAGTCTAAACTTGTAAAGGGGGAAAAAAACAATTCCAATGTTTAGCCTTCAGTGTAGGTTCTCTCATTTTTACATATATGAGAGGCAACACTAAGGCAACATAAAATTTGTGCGGTTAGCAGTTGAGCAATGCGTCCGGTGTATGGCTCATAGCGCCATTCAAGGACAGGCACAGTGGGTTGATCACCTGCTTGCCGTAGTTCTTGATCCATAATATTTCCCAGCTCTGTGTTTTGTCAAAGGCTGTTATTGGGGCATCTACCTCATTCATCATTTAAGACTGAACATGGAGCTGGTTGCCAACGCTACAAAAGCGGTATAAGGCAAAGGATAACAAAACAAGACAAAAAACTGTCAATGCTATCATTTTGGCATTGAAAATATCCTCAGAGAGGTATGAAAACCATGAAAATGTCCACCCCCAGAAAAATTCAGGGATGTTAAAAAAATAAAAAGTATTTGCATTATCAATTTCTTCAAGCAAGGAGAACATCTGGAACATGATTTAGTAAATTTACGAAAATTCTCATTCTCATGCCTCATCTATATCAATCGTAACCAAAATAACTAGACTGCAAACAGTATGTATGCTGACATTGAGTCGTCAGTACTAGAAAAACCAGTCCCCTACCTGGAGGTCATTTTCCTGCACCAGAATCTGGTAATTGGATTCTTTTTCCATGGCTGTGTTTAGATATTCCTGTCTTTCCTTTGTCAACCTTTCCTGCATTTCTCTGGCTTGTTCTAACTGACCTGCAAGTAGAGTTAGCAAATAAACCATTGGTATTTGACAAGAATAAAAAGATACAATATTATGCCTACCGGTTACCCATCATATTTGGGAAAGGATTTATATTCAGACCACACAGTCAGATACTTAACATGGGTGTGATTAGTATTCTCCATATGTTTGCTGCTACTGCTACTGCTGCTACTGCTATTACTACTACTACTACTCCTACTACCACTACCACTACTACTGCTATTACTACTACTACTACTACTACTACCACTACCACTGCTATTACTACTACTACTACTCCTACTACCACTACCACTACTACTACTATTACTACTACTACTATTACTACTACCACTACTACTACTATTACTACTACTACTGCTACAAAATTCAACGAAGAAGCGAGTGGTCGGGCCGGAATTTTGATTTAAAGTCCTGTTTTCCTGCAATTTGCATAAAACCAGTGATCTGAAATTGATCTGTTACAGTGGGCGCCGGATTCAACGAGGTCGCATTCAACGAGAGGGCGCATCCAACGAGACCAGATGAAATCCCCGTTTTCCGCCCCTTTTTGCCTTTGTAAAAAAACTATTCATTCAACGAGGACCAAAGTCGGTAAAGTCGCGTACAACGAGGTCGCGCCAAGCAGTGA
>JAULCB010044401.1:0-18410 GCA_032358575.1 Dendronotus rufus | reverse complement strand
CAAGCAGAACCACGCCAAGGACAGCACCAACTGGGGCCTGCCATTTATCTATAGGTAGAGAAAAAATAACCAAACTCAATCACAAAGGATAATATTATATCAAATAACATACTAACATATTATAACAATTTGGGTTTACATAACATACTTACAATTTGGGTTTACATAACATACTTACAATTTGGGCTTACATAACAATAACATACTTATATTGTATACCTTTATACAGAAAAGAAAAACAGAACAACTCCAACGTTAATGCTCATGCAATATAATTACAAAGTAGTATCACCAGACCTATCTATGTGTATATCATTAGCAATATTATCATATCCAATAGTAATAGTATATATAGGTGGTCCAGATTATCTTTGTGATTCTGTTGTCGCAGAAAGGTTCATTTACGTAAATAGAAGAAACAAAATCCTAATACTTACTGTCATCCCCACTGGATTTCTGTGCCTGTGGCTTCGCTGTGGGGTGTGTAGTGGGGTGTGTAGTAGGGTGGGTGATGATGGGTGGTTTGGTCGGACTGGTTTGACAGCGAGGGCCAGAGAAGCCATTCACACATCTGTGCAAAGAATTAATGAGGAAATATTGGAAATGGCGGAAAAGATTAATAATATCCTATTTTATGTATATTAATACATACATATTGTCTGTGTTTGATTGTAGCTGGCGAAGATATTATTGTCATAAGAATGGATGAGACATAAGGAGATCTGCTCACATTATAATGAAAACAATTATTTTCTTTTGGGTTTTTTCATCAATGAAAGCTGTACCCTGAAATAAGTTAAACTAAAGTACGGTAACAAACTTGCGTCATGAGTCTTATATAAAAACATTAGCACTCTTTTAAAAAAAATGGGCTTGCGAGTTTAAAATATGCGATTAAAGCAAACACACACAGAGATAGCAATGTTTTAAGGTGGATTCAACATAAAGAAAGTGAATCATCAAGACAAAAAGGAGTTTCGTCATTATTCAGTATAGAGGTAACTACAATTAGAAAATTCAAAATAATTTGCACGAAAGAGTTTTGGTGGATTGAAGAAACTCTGTCTACTTACGTGCAATAACGCAGAGCATCCGAATTAACGCTGCAGGTGCCTCCTGATTTGCAGAAGTTGGAGCAACCTAGAGATAGAAATAGGTATATATAAAGAAGAGTAGCGAGTCAAGTCTATTTGTAGCGTATCAATATCTAGTACCTACGCCAGGAAACAAAACCCACAATAACAACTAACTTTCTGGATAGGAAGCTAGTCTTTTACAGATTACTTCGCAAGCCTCGGATAGAGAGAGGAAAAAGTTAGATCCAACCATCAATCATCAGGCATATTCGCTGACCATTGGGCTACCATTGCAACATTGACGGTGGATAAGCGCTATCTAAATACTATCCTATTTATTCGGGGAAGGTGGAAAAGACAGCACTGATAACTAATTCAGGCAGAAACCTTTATGAATGGGTAATTATCATGTTTCAAGTTTCATGTTTATTATTATAGGCCTGTCATCTGACAATTCACAACAAAATCACAAAATAATTTGTATTAGTAAGCAAAGAAAGAAACATCATCGCTATACACATGGTAACGATAGATAATGAGGCGATGAATACTTACTGCAATGTTTCTCATCTGCCTTATCAGAGCAATCCGAGGTTCCATCACACTTCTTAACAATGTTGATACATCGGTTGTCTGCAGCGCAAGTAAACTGGCTCTTTGTACAGGGAGCTTTGGTGACTGGTGATTTGGGCAAGGCTTGCTTGTACAAACTGGCAACAAGGCGAGCAATAAAAGAGTGAATATATATATACATTGGGATGAAAAAGATTCAGTTCACAAGAATGGCTACAGAAACACACATATAACACAAACATCGTAAAAAATAATAATATCAGATTGATAAACAAATGGTTAGATGTAACACTGTACCAATTTTAATTGATACCTGGAGCTAAATGTAATTTAAAAATACTTCTCATCACTTCTCTAAAACTGAAATGAAAAAATGTCCTTTCTTTACCCTGCCCAGTAAGTCTTTCAAGGCGAGGTTAAAATCAAGTCTTGTTTTATTTTTGGCCATCTTAACCCTGATACAGTAAATCTAGGAAAACAAGCTCTCGAGTTACCGCGCACAATTAAAGGCCCCATGAGTGGCAAATAGGATAGGTATGTTATAGCGAGTGGCAGTAAAGGTTAAACCCGAGGTGCACTGTGTCACATATATATAAAGGTCCTGGGTTTTGGTAAAGACAAGTAAAATCCCTACTCAAACAAAATTTTACCTGCAGTGAGGACCAAAAGTGATATCGTCTATCGCAACAGCGCCATCTGGGTTGCCAGGCGAGCCTTGGAAGACCAGTTGGAATGGCTGGTTGACAGAGAAGGTCAAGGTCACCCGTTGCCAGTAACTGCCAGGGATGGTGATTGGGTTCTTGATGAAGCTGGTTGGAGCTCCAGAACTGTAGATACGATATCCCACCTTCAACGACTGGGCTTTTGTTGGTATCATGGCAAACAACTTGACCTAAAAGTTTGGGATTCAAAACAGAGTGCAACAAATTGTAGTTAAGTTACATTTTAACAGAAAGTATGATTGCAGCTGAGAAAATCAGAAGAACTAATTTTCTAGCTATAGAAAAAAGCCAAAATGCATTAAAAGAAGGCAAACAAAAGATATCTGGAAGTTTCATATAATCATTATACGAGTGTAATAAATATCTTAATAATTGTTCTCTTTTCAGTCCTTTTCTAATTGTAATGCACTTTTTTTCCTGTCCTAAAATTAGAACCCCATCAATACCATACTAAGGTATTAAATAGAATGAGATAGATATTTCACAGCTTTACCTCGCACTCACTGCTCCCAGTGGCCATGAAGTTCTGAGAGATCAGCCAAGCAAAATCAGTGGTCAACGTGTTGGCTTTCCCTTGGACAAAGAGATAGCGACCAGTGGACAGGCCAGTTGAGTGGTCAACGCCAGGCAGGACGTTGGGAATGGGTTGGGACTGGTCCCACACCATCCAGTCTAAGTCGTCCTCTTTGGACTGGGTCAGTTTTCCCATGTAAGGAGAAACATCAAAGTTTACTTTGGTGTACCCCGTGCACATCAGGCTTCTTTCATCCGATCCATCACCGCAATCGTCTTGTCCATCACACAAAAGAGTCTTGGCAATGCAGGCGCCTCTAGTACAGCGATACATCGAACTACTGCAAGAGGTTTGGGACGGAGGTAGCTTACAGGACGATGTAAACTTAACTCTGTCAAGTGCAATCTCGCCGGAGAAAGTGGCACTCGGCGATCTGGAGAAAGTTAAGGTAAATGGAGAAGACCTTCGTCCAATTCCAACGATGGCTTTGACCCAACTAGTAGACGTCTTGGAGGTTTGCCATAGAGTTCCTGATTTCACACCAAATTTATTCATATCCAACGATATTACACCAGCATCTGTGCCGGAGAGGAAGTAGTAAAATTCGATGGCGCAATCGGCTGCCGAGGACGCAAAGGTGGCGCTTGACAAGCCGGCCGTCATAGACAAAGTATCCCCTTTGTTGCCATCGTGGATGTAAGCATAGCTGCCCTTCCCGCTGCTTGCGTCAAAGTAGGGGCCCATATTGGCAGGGACGGTCGAGGATGATGTCTGCATCCAGTCCAGAGAATCAGGGACTGACTCTTTCCACGTGCAAAGATCGCGATTAAATTCACACACTCCTAAACTGTGACAGACAGCTTCATCACTTTTATCACTACAGTCGGCAGAGAAATCACAGACCTTGGATTTGCTGATGCACTTTCCATCACTGACACACTGAAACTGGTCTGTTGAGCAAGGTGAAAAGGTACTGGGGTTGTGGGTGGTAGTCAGTTGGGTAGTTGGTGGTGGGGCGTGTCGCTTCGGTTTGACATTGCAGCCAGGGCTGAAGACTATGTCGTCAATATTGATATTAGTAGTGGAATAACCCTTACACACACCATCGATTCTCAACTCGTACTGTTCCGAAAGATTTATCTTGACCGTTCCTCTAACCCAAGTTGCCGTATTATTGGTTGAGGTTGAAGAAAGAGACACGGAAACAGGGGATCCACTCCCAGTCTTGCTGTAGACATTGATAGCTCCAGGAATCGTTCCCTTGTACATATACCAGAACCTCACGACGCACTCCTGTGTAGGAGAAGGCATTTCATAGATGAGAGTGTAAGTGTCCAAATTACGGCAATATGCATTCAAATAATATCCAAACGGCGACTGAGTAGTGTGGTCGGAGTGTGGTCGGGTCAAATAAGTTAAGGCGCTGCCTTGGACTCTTTTCCAGTTGTTGTAACCTGACTTCACAGTGGTTTTCCACCCATCCATTCCAGACTCAAACGTGCTCTTTCTATACTGATAACATTTGTAAGGATCTTCATCTGTATTATCGCAGCAGTCATTGGCAAGGTCGCACAAACGGTCCTCAGCAATACAATGTCCATTGCCGCATTGGAATTGCCCTGGTTTGCATATTCCATTAAAAGGTTTGGAAGAACACCCAGTAAAGGCAAAATCGTCCAAAAATATCTGTAAATTGCGGCTGTAATATGGCCTGTAGGTAATAACAATTTGAAATTCAGATGAACACGGCGGCAGGTTGATAGTTTTTTGTTGCCAAGTCTTCTCAGCAAAATTGTTATGTTCCGACAACAGCGAATTGTCATAACCCGAGGCTCTGAGACTGACTTGAAAGTTCATATAAGAAGATTTTTTACTAAACTTATACCAGAAAGAAAAGCTGCACTTAGGCGATGACCCACGGAAGAAAGGGGAAACTATTTCAAATACATTGGAATAACTAGAAGTTTTAGTATAGGCCTCTAACAAGTGTCCCTGTGCCGTTCCTGGGTTGTGGTCAGTGCTGGAATTGGTTTGAGAAGCAGATTGTACACTCCATTGCGAATTGTCAATTCCTTTTTGAGATGTCCATCCACATTTTCCGTTTTCAAAGTTACATTGGGATGGGCAGCTAGCTTCGTCGGAGCCATCTTTGCAATCGGCATCAAAGTTACACCATTTACCGATGGGCATACATTTTCCATCACAAGAAAACTCCAAGCCTGGTTTACAAGATCCCGGGTCTATTGTAGGCATTTGAGGGGGTAAAGAAACTCGGAAAGCAACAGCACATTCAGGAGTAAATGTGATGTCATCAATAGCGATATCTCCTCCGTAGTTGGATCTACGCACAGCCTCTATGACTACTCTAAATGTTGAAGTTTCAATCAACTGAACCTCAACCTTCTTCCACTCATCCCCGACCTCGGTGGTGATGGATTTTTTGAAATTCAGTTTTCCACCATCTCTTGTTTCTGTGTATACATTGAGAGCCTTGTTATAACCGCCGTCCATATGGTAGAAAAATCTGACATAACAAGTTCCTTGTTGATTTCCGTACATAACCGGTCCTTTCAATCTGGCAACGCTATTTGATTGAGATGGAAGGGACGGTTGAATGTACATGTAGTGACCGGTTTGATTGCCGTAAGTGTGGTCACGTCTTGGTGCATTGGACAGACTAGATGTGCTTGGCTCAATGAGTTTCCAGTCAAAGTCATCTGACGGATCCTGATAGAATTGACAAGTTCCAGACTCAAAGTTGCACGTGTTATATTTGTCACAGTTTTCTTCATCCTCTCCATTCAGACAGTCTTTTGCCAGATCGCATTTGTCTGTATTGGGTTTGCATTCTTGCGATGACGCACACATAAACTCTCCAGATGAACACTTGGTAGATTTTGCAGCTCTGCATTGACTTGTAAATGAAATATCATCTAGAGCAGGGCCGTACTCGGATGCTGTAAAAGGTTTTAAATTATTGTATTTAAATAAAAGCCGGAAGCCTGCAGCTCGAGACCCAATGCTTACAGTTTGCTTGGTCCAAGTACTCTCCTTTCTACTGTTACTCCAGAGTGTAATACCGGAATAGGTTTCAAAAGAAGTTACTCCCGCAGGAATCAGAATAAGAGATAGGGGATGATACGAAGTTGTTGTCATCTGGTAGTAGAAAATAAGAGAACATTGCGACTCAGTGCTGCCGTATATGGGTGACACTAACACCGATGGTCGGCTGTACCCGCTACCCGATGAATGAACCAGCATGTACGAGCCTGCAGTTTGGCCGTTGTGAGTATGATCCTTTTGGGGCTTGGCTGTGACCGTTGTAGATGTGGAACTGACACGGTCCCATATCTGATTGCCTTCACTCTGGTCCTCCCAGCCGCAGACAGAGGATTCAAAGTCACAGACTCCGCAGTTTTTCTCGTCAGAACCGTCCTGACACTGAGAGATGAAATCACATCTTTGGGAGAGAGAGATACACAGTTTACCATCAGCGCATTGCCATTTCTTTGCATCTCCACAGGGAGATACCGTTGTTGTCGGCGGTAGTGGGGTGACAACGGGCAACGCATCCGTGCTGATTTTGCATTCAGGGGTAAGAACTATGTCATCAATAGCAATGTCACCGGCTATCCCGTAACCACTCGTGGCCTCCACGACAAATTGGAAAGCTTTGGTGCTTGAAGCAGGGAAGTTTCTGTGTATCCAAAAGTTGCCTCTTGCTCCATGAACTGAGAAAATCTTTGTCAAATCCCCGTGGACTGCTGTACGAGTGTAGACAGTAAGTCTATCTATGTCTTTGCCATACATGTGAGCGTAGAGATTCAAATAGCAGAGTTTTGTAGGGGCTAGGACAGGACTCAGAAGCCAAGCTTTGTCTCCTGGCAGCCGGCCGGATGCTTCAATGTAAAGAAAATAACCAGTGCTCAATGATGTTGTGTGATCTACTGAGGGCCCAGTCTGGTACGAAGGTGTTCCTCTGTTTTTTCGTGTCCAGTCAAATTTGTCGTCAAATTTCTCCTGACTCCAGTCACAAAGGTCGGATTCAAAATCACATCTTGTGTAGGTAGTGCAAGTTGTGTTTGACTCATCCGAACCATCCCCGCAGTCATCCTTAAAGTTACAAATAAGGGATGGATTAACGCACGCTTTATTAGTACACTTGAAGGTATTTCTGGATGTACAGCTGACGCCAGGCTGAGGATAGTCGCAGTTTCTGAAATGAATATCATCGATAGCGAGAACACCAGCATTGTTATATTTCCGACCTGCAATTGATATTCTGAAAGGTGATTTCGATTCTCCCAGCGGTAAAATGACCGATTGCCAAGTAGGACCGTAATCCGTCGTTGATTTGAGTAAAACATTCTGATCTCTGCCAATCTTCTTTGACACGCTGAAGTACCCACTATTTGTTCCGTGATCATTTATAAAGAAAGTTAGCTCACAGGTTGGGGATGATTTTTGCAGAAGAGGAGAAGTGAAAGATGGCGCTCGGTATCCAGTAAAGTTGCTCACTGTCAAGTAGTAGTAATGTCCCAACGCTGTCTGAAGTGTGTGGTCGATTGATGGGCCTGTGTTGTCACGAATAGCTGCTCCACTCTGTTTCTTCCATACATAAGTACTTTCTTCAAGCGATGATCCATCCCACTTGCAAATTCCACTTTCAAAACTACAGTCATATCCACAGGCCTTCTCCTCTTCTCCATTTGGACAATCCTGGTGGAAGTCGCAAACTTGTGGCAGAGACAGGAATTTGCCTCCCGGGCATTTATATGCATTTTTGACGGGAGTCGGTGGGGGTAAGGATTTACAGGTTCCCTCTTGTATGGCAACATCGTCGATTGCTAAATTGCTTCTATGAGACACAACGGTTCCAGTGATAACGATGTAAAACTTTGCCGGCAATGGTCCGACTGTTTGTCTCACTTGTGTCCAGCTGCTGGAGGTAGATTGAGATAGGTTAAACAGAGAACTTATTTCAGCCTTAGAAATCAAGTCTTCCGCTGTAATTGTCAAATTGACGGCATGTGTACTTTTGATAAAGCTCCAAAAGCTGAGACAGTACGCTTTTCCTAAGTCCAAGGGAGGAGAGACAAGTTTGGCCGAGTCTCCAACGTTCTTTGAATTGCTGTTGGGGTTAAAAAGCAAGTAATGTCCAAATTCGGTATTCAAAGTGTGGTCGACTGATGGGCTGTAATAGTTGATATATCCTTGTCCTTTTTCCCAATCGTAAGTGTCTGTTTCATGATCATTTCCCCAAGAGCATTGACCACTTTCAAAATCACAACTGCCTAAAGCGGGACACAAGCCAGGGTTTATGGAGATGTCGTCAATGGCCATATCACTGTAGAAGCTGCTACCCACGATTCCTTCAAAGACGATTTTGTAGGAAAGAGAACTTGAAAAGGAAACTTGAGCCAAATGCCAATCGGGTCCCATGTTGCCAGAAGTTGTCCATAGGGGTGTACTAGATATGCCAGCTGACTGCTTTTCCACCTTCACATTCAGAGTGCCCATCGTTCTTCCTCTCATGTTGTACCAAAATGATAAACAGGAACCATCAGTTGCGGAATAACTCGGTGTTTTCATTTGGGCTTTATCGTTGATCCTGCGAGGATAAGAGGACTCTATATAAGCATAATGACCATCTTCAGTTTCAAAAGTATGATCCGTTTTAGGCCCTGTATACACAGTTGCAGTTCCATAGGAATTCATGACCCAATCAAAATCATCTGTTATGGATTGGGTGTATGAGCAGAAGCCATCTTCAAAATCACAGGTCTGAGTGGGAGGACAAGGGCCTTGGTTCATACTGAAGTCATCGAGGGCTGCATCTCCTGCGTATCCATTACCAGTAATCGCTTCCACATTCAGATAAACTGTTCCAGTTATATTTTGGATATGGACTTGGGCATATTTCCAGTCAGGACCCTGAGTGCCAATCTTAGTCCAAACAAGGGAAGATTCTCCAGGGAAACTAGAGTAAACAAACAAGTTCACTCTGTTGATGTCCTTACCGTACATATTATACCAAAATTTGAAACACATTCCTGTGGCTGAAATAGTCACTCGTGGACTTGTGAGTCGGGCCACCTTATTACCACGACGACTATAGTCAATTTCTGTGAAGATGTAATGCCCTCGACTATTTTCAAGCGTGTGATCCGAATGTGGGCCGGTGGCCGAAGAGCTTGTGGGTCCGCTCTTTAATGTCCAATCAAAGTCATCAGTGGAATCCTGACTCCACAGACAAAATTTCGTCTCAAAGTCACAATCAAGCTTTGTTTTCGCATAAACCGGAGTGGTTGATGTCTGGGGAACGCTGGTTGGTTTATTGTTGCATGTGTAACCTTCTGTGTAAGAAATATCGTCTATTGCAATATCTCCCGTGTAGTTTCCTCCGTACACCCCTTCAAACAACAATTCATAAGTAATTGGAGATAGGATATCAAACTTAGCCTGCATCCACTGATCACCCTGGTCGTTTTTCAAACCCCAGACCAAAGTTTTGTTCAATGAATTTCTAGTGTAAACGTTGAGGGTACCGATTCCTGCACCATACATGTGATACCAAAAAGTCAGACAGCTGCCACGAGTTGGCGGTAAGGCTTCGCTGGCAAGTACAGCACTATCTCCTTTGTCTGTCATGGAGGAAGTTTCAATGTACAAATAAGTTCCCGCTGCTGTGCCTCTTGTATGGTCTATTGTAGGTCCAGTGTTATAGCTGCCAGTACCTCCAGAGCCAAGTGTCCAATCATACAAATGGGGTCCATTAAGATTGACAAAATTACAAAGACCATTCTCAAAAGTGCACGATGCTTCAGGGTTACAATAAACATCGTTATCCAAAAACAAATCGTCAATGGCAATGTCTCCGGTACCCGCCCCAAGTGTTGCCTCAATCTGGAGCTGGATTGTCTTGGAGGTAGACTTGATGGGAACCGACGCCTTTTTCCACATTGTACTTTGGAAGTCACCTAAATGCCACATTCGTTGCATTTGTCCGGCATCATTTTTCTTGTGCACGTTTAGACTTCCCACAGATACCCCGTGCACATAATACCAGAAAGACAAACAGCCCCCCTGATTGAATCGGCTGGCTGGAAACTGTTTGCTGGTTAGGATAGCGTTATCACCCGATGAATGTCCTACAGTGTTGACGTAGGCAAATTGTCCTATCGTCGAACCACTAGTGTGGTCCAAAGCAGGCCCCGTCAGGGTTTTCACATTTCCGTTGCTCCCAAGGGTCCAGTTCATCTTAGCAGTGCCCTGAGTCCAGCCACAGAAGCCTTTTGTAAATCTGCATTCTTTCGTAGGTGGACACTTGCCAGAGACAGTGGTAAAATCATCCAATGCAATGTCTCCAAGATAATTGTCCTTGGTTATGACTCTAAACATCAATTGGTACTGATAACTGATGCTAATTTGCACACTATATTGCGTCCACTTGTCAATCTGGCTCCCACTCAAAGACCACAATAGTTGATCCTTCCTGTAGCTTCCTTCGGCAAACAGCTGTAGTGTTCCGATATCACCTCCGAACATATGAGTCCAGAAAGACAAACAATACCCGTCGTGGATTGTAGGTGATAGCACGATAGTTTCAAGGTCAAAGGTGTCATTCGCAGCGGTGAATGAGGTCTCGACATAAATGTACTCGCCTTTCCCACCATGCCCTTCGTGGGGACCTGTTCCAGTGGATGGTGTTCCTCCACCAATTTGTTGCCAGTCACCGGAATCCCCGCTTTTCTGATGCCAGTGACACAAGTTTTTGTTAAAGTTACAAGCTAAAGATGGAGCAAACTGTTTTGGATCGCAATTTGTAAACAGTATGTTATCTACAGAAGCAATATTAGAACTTGAGGGGGTCACTCCGCTTTTGGATGTGTAGACAATTTCTATTCTAGATCCTTTCGGCATAGCTCCAACCGTTGATCCGAGATACGCGTAGGCTTTTGTCCATAATCCTAGAGTGGCTCGAGACTGAACAGACATTACTTTTGTAATAACGCCACCGTTGTTGACATTGACACTGAGTTGTCCGTAGTTTGAGTTGTAATTGTAATAGAACACCATGATGCAACGGTCAGAAGTTGCACCGAGGAGAGGAGATCTGAAGATGGCAGGATTGGACGTTATACCGTAATCTTTATTTATATAAATGTAATGTCCCTTTGGGCTTTTCGTGTCAGAATCTACCGACGGCCCGACCTTTCCCATTGTAGAGGAATCTGTCAAAGACCATTTGTCGCGACCGGTACTCGCGTGCTTCCAGCCACAAGTGTTGGGTCCACTTTCAAATGTACAAGGTCCGCAGAGATGCTCGTCGGAGCCATCGGCACAATCCGATGCAAAGTCACACTGCTTGGATTTGTCAATGCAAGTCCCATTGTCGCATTGGAACTGGTAATTTATGTTGCACTTACTGGCCGGTGTTGATAAAGTGGTCACTGTATAACTGGGTGTTGGCAAAGCGGTGTTTGCGTACGAGCAGCCTGTACTTAGAGAGACGTCATCTATAGCCATATCACTGGTGTACGAGGTGCCGACCACCCCTTCAATGATGACTCTAAAGTTCTTGTTGCTCACCAAGGGAACGAGGTCTCGTGCCCAGTAATCTTGCCTGAAATTTTGTCTAGTGAAAACCAACGTTGTGTAGCCATCTTCCTCAGTCTCTGTATACACATTCAGAGTCCCCATTGTAGCTCCAACCATGTGGTAAAACATCGACAGGTGACAACTGTCGGATTGAGAGGCCGGCTTAAAGACAGGACTTAGAAGGCGAGCTTTGTCACCGACATTTGCAGGACTAGATGATTCTAGATACATGTATTTTCCAGCATTTGTGTTTGTGGTGTGATCCCTGCTAGGACCAGTATCATCGGAAGGTGTGCTGCCGGACTTTGCTCTCCAGTCTAAATCATCTGTCTTGGACTGAACCCAGTTGCAGGTGCCATTCTCAAACGTGCATTGATGAGCAAGTTTGCAAGACTTGTCCAGCTCATCGGAATTGTCGCCGCAATCGTCCGCGAGATCACAGAGGTAAACACGATCGATGCAAACTTTGTTGAGACACGTGAATTGACTCGAAGAGCAGCTGCCTTGCGATGGTTTTGGTTTCCCACAATTTAGGAATTTTGTATCGTCAATTGCTATGGCCTGATTGTTGGAATAGAGTCTGTCTGCTTTAATAGACACCTGGATAGGGTTAACAAATCTGCCAATGTGAACTTGAGCATGGATCCAACGGTCATCCTTGCTCGTTGTTATAGAATTCCAGGCTTTCAAAGTTCTTGAGCCTAACTGTAAATGCAAGAAAAAATAAAGATTTTCATTAGATATACAAACGCTTAAACAAAATTTCTATCTGATTCTTGATAATTGGTTTGCTATGGCTTGTCAGGGGATAAATTGAACATTGTAACATGCTTAGAGCATGGTGAAAATCATGGATAAGCGCTCTATAAATGCCATCCTTTAAAAAAATCATAATGGTTTGGTCCTAACATTATGATTGGGCATATTGAGAATTAAGCCAAAACAACATCATAGTATCATAGGTGCAAAACGATTTATGTTAAATGTTCATGACAGGAGTAAAATTCGAAGGTCCCCCTGGCGTTGTCTTTGTCCGAAAAATTGTAATCACGCCTGTTACATAATGTGTTGCCGGGGGAAAAATGTGGTATTCATGATTGAATTCATCTTGAGATAAAAAGATAAAATATGCTTTTATTGTCCCAAAGGGTACTTTGTCATTTTGGGTTCAACTCTGAAAAAGACAAGAATAACCCACACGTCAGCTGTAGAGCAACGCCGCAAGATAGGTAACAAGAGTTAAGTTTCTTGCCCAAGGAAAAAGATGAGGTTCCAAAGTGAGACTCGAGTCTCAGTACCCACTTGGCCACCTTGCCTTCTCATGACTTATTCTCATACTGGTCCGCATAGGTCAAGATACTACACACAATTTTACACCTAAAAATAATAAAATTGTGTCGTAGGTCAAACTATGTTCACTAATCCTCTCGCTAGATAGTTGGAATGGGTTCAAGTCCTAGCTGGAAAAATCAGTAAAGAGGAACATTTAGAAATATCACCTGAAAGTACTTGAAAAATAACTTGGATTCATATACTGCAATGTGAATTTTACTTTAACATGACTTAAGACTTCTACGCTCACCATTGACTATCAAGATAGGACGTACCTCAATATCGACACTCAGCCGTCCTCCCACTCTCTTGTAGTAGAAATCAAGGACACAACTCTCAAAGGTGGACTGGAGTACAGGTGTTGTCAGGACAGCCAAGTTGGAGCCTTGAAGCTTGTTCTTGGACACGTACATGAAATGGCCACTGGTCGTCCCGTAGGTGTGGTCGGCTCCGACTCTAGTGCCCAAATCTTTGGCGTTGACATCTGTGCCTCTTTTCCACATAAAAGAACCTTTACTCAAGTCGATAAGGCCACAAAGTCCAGCCTCAAAGTTGCACGTCCCGCAGTTTGCCTCATCAAGCCCATTGTTACACTGCGTTTGGAAATCGCAAACCTGAAAGAAAGAAAGAAAAAGTTTCAGAAAGTTTCAAATTCTTTTAGTGTTATGCTACCAATTTGAAAACAAATAAGGATATGGAACATTCAGGATACCTCTGACTACCATAAGTTGGTGTTTGATGATAACATACAGGATGTCCAATGAAAAAAGTGTACGATTTGTTACTTTGGTTTTTTAACTCACAAAGCAATGATAATACATTCATTAGATTTTTTCATTCATACATGATACGACATGATAAGATGCACCAATATTTTCGGCACGGCATAACATAAGAAGAACAGAGTTGCACAGATTTATCCAATTGTGCTGACAATTTTTTGGGATATATTCTAGATTTCCTTTTTAATCAAAAAACGGGTTTATGAAATTAGTTTCTTATGAACCCATTATATTAGTCAGCTGTATAGAAATGAAATAATTATAGCAATTCTAATTCTGCATCAAAGACAATAATCGTCTAGCTTTTCAGGAAGGAATGATAATACATTTGTAACCAGTGTCATATTCGTTAGACACAATGTTACACATGCACTATATAGTTGCTTGGTATTAGTTCACTCTTGCACTATATAGTTGTCTGGAGTCATTCTAATGTTAATATTGATAGAGGCTAGAGAGTACTATATTTGAATACAATGTTGACAGGTAGAATATCTTAGTTAAATATGATAGTCCTTGTAGTCTTTCTGTTGATAAGTTAAGAGTATTTTAGTTAAACATAATATTGATAGATTAGGTTACTTTAGTTAAATATAATAATGGTTGAGGTTAATTATTTACTTTAGAACTGTTACAGTAATCAGTATCGAGTACCGTATCAAGTACCGTATCAAGTACCGTACCAACTATAAAATCATCCGCCCAGGTTTAATTCCTTCTTTTCCACTGAGAATTTCAACAAGACAACACCAACAGAAGTGTAAGCCTCAAACTTCTATCTATTATAATCCTGAGTTTTTAAGTATTAATCTTGGTTAATAATACTTTCTATCTCTAGTTAGTCTGTGGTAACTTCCAACTGTGTATTTAAGTGAATCGATTTATATTAGATATGATAACGTGTTTTGTAGTTGTCGTGACACATTTTGTCTTGGACTAGGAAGATGGCGTAGGGTTACCTACGCCATGCGTGTTTTCTTCCCAAGGATTGTTGTAGAAGTTGAGCGTGTTAAGATAATTATTATATATGTGTTAGTCCATGTTAATTTGTAGTGTGTTATCAATCCCTAAGTTAAACACAGTTATTTTTGATATTACTATGCTAGTAAGCTGCTTTCGTAGACAGCGTGGCCTTGTCCATTCTTTACTTTCGACCATATAACTCCTTGTGTTTTTAGATTATTGTTAGTCATGTGTTTTGTGACCGATAGTCGTAGATTATATGACTAAGTATTGGTTGTGTTATGTTATGTGAAAGAGTGTAGTTGAATTGATGATGGTTAGCAGTTGTACCCACATGGGAGGTCCACGTGGAGATAGCTATGGTGCTGAGCGGTATGCTCAGATCATGCACAAATATCTCGGTTACACTTGCGAGTGTTATGTCAATTCGATCAGGGTTGACAATTAGGTATGAGGGTTCGTTGTATTCATCAAATCGATGAATCAGATCAAAACGGTACAACATTCCTAGAGTTAAGGGACGATGATCATTCCGGAGGAATATCATGCGAGTTGGGTAGCGTGCCATCAGTCAATGCACTAAGTGAGTTGTCGTTGTTATTGACCCACAGTCAGTATCAGAATTAGGATTGTTGTAATATGTTAAAGTTAGTTATCCTATGTATTGTTCTTATACCTTGTATTATTATTATTCTCTTCCAGGTTCTAATATTAATTAAGTACCGATTCCATGACCCCGGTTGACTCCGGTCAACCATTTTAGTGACCTTGACCTTACATTGTTCTATCTGTGTATTTAGAAACGTATATAAAGATTGGGATGAAAAAACCATTGTGTTGATATTCATTTTTGTTAGTTTATTGTGTGTCCAGCGTTGCCTTTACCACTGGTCAACGCTGAGATTGTAAAGTCGTAAATAGCTTAGTTGAAGTAGTGAACCTGGGTTACAAATTGGGGGCTCATCCGGGATTAGTTTAATTTTAAATATATAGTAGTATTAGTTTAGAAAAACAGATAGAGAGAAACAAATGTCAAGCGATAGGTCAGGGGTCATGGAGTCGGAGAAGGTGCCAGATCCCACCCAAGACGAAGGGGGTCTGGAGCACCTTGAGCTTGAAGAGAAGGTGGAGTCGTTGCGTTTGGCAAACCAACGACTCAGTAGGGAGTTGCACCGCCTGACCTCAACACCGGTCACAGTGGTGGTACAGCCTCCTGTCGCCCGGCTAGGTATCTTCACCGGCCTGAAACCGTCGGGAGGGACGGAGACATCCTTCGGCGAATGGAGGGACCGGGTGCGCCAACACCTTTTGGAGTTAGGCGACACTACAGATGTATTCAGAAAACCTGAGGGGCATCGCCCTGAACCTAGTAGATGGCTGTAATACTGGTGATGAAATAGTCACGAAGCTTCGCGAGACTTATGGACGCGTCTCAACCCAGGAGGACCGATATGCGCAGTTTATCCGCATGGAACCACTACGTAAGGAAAACTCGTCCGACTTCTTCAGTCGTGTATGGGCTGCATTCCTGGAGCTGGGCTCCAACTATACTGAGATTGAAGCTTACCGGAAAGTATATCACACTTTCATGTGCAACTTCGGTGGGGATCGTCTTCTCCAGTTGGAACTGCGAAACACGTTTGGCATGCCAGGTACGGCATCGCCAAACCCTGCTACTGTCATCCAGCATCTCCGTCAGCTCGGGGAGATGTCGTCATCTTCCAGTCCCTGTAACTATGCCGGGAGAACTGTTGGCGTGATTGGGATGAAAAAACCATTGTGTTGATATTCATTTTTGTTAGTTTATTGTGTGTCCAGCGTTGCCTTTACCACTGGTCAACGCTGAGATTGTAAAGTCGTAAATAGCTTAGTTGAAGTAGTGAACCTGGGTTACACTACCCCCAGAAGTTGAGGAGTGTTGTGGACAAGATCATAAGATCAGCTGAATGTGGATTCCCGATGTCACGCAAGATGGTTCTGAACAAGATTGGAAGGTTTGTATTCAAAAATTAAATTGTATCATCATATTAATATTATGTATTTCTTTTTGTTGTTGAAGCTGTTGGTTATATTATAGTTTTGTTCTTAAACTAATACAAATGTTTGTTTCTATCTTTCTTAGGTTGTCACAGACCATGAATTTGAAGACTCCTTTCAAAAATGGAGTGCCAGGGGATGATTTCTGGAGAGGATTTAAGGCAAGACACCCAGATCTGACCATCCGCAACCCTGAGAGGCAAACAGATTGAGAGCCTTGAATAAGGAGAGCGTGGCGCATTACTTTGAGGATCTAAATAAGATTCTCACTGAAAACGATCTGCATGATCATCCAGTTCGCATCTGGAACTGTGACGAAACGAACATGCAGTTCACCCATGTGCCAACCAAAGTCGTCACAAAAAGGGACAAAGGAACCTCCTGTCCAGAACGAGCAACTCAAAAGAGAGTGTGACCGTTCTGGCCTGCATCAACGCTGTAGGGCGAGGCAATGCCACCTATGGTGGTTGTCAAAGAGAAATCAAGAAAAAGCATCCAAAGTTTTGCAACACAGGCTGGACACACCAAGAAAAGGCTTGGATGAACCAGGATCTAGGCATCGAATGGTTCTGCGATGTATTCCTTGCCAACTGTGGCCCTGAAAGATCCCAAGTGCTGTTTCTGGACTCTCACGGGAGCCACGAAGTCCTCGACCTTCTCGCTGCAGCAAGACAGGAAGGCATTATCCTTTGTGCGTTGCCACCTCACACCACCGCCCAATTACAACCTCTGGACAAAGTCGTCTTACAATTCCGTGGTCAGCGAATACATGCTGGACAGCCCGGACAACCTGGTCAACAAAGTCTCCTGGCCTCGCCTATTTAAAGCTGCCTGGGAGAAGACGATGGTTGGACCATTGATAAAGAAGGCGTTTAGTGCCACAGGGATAAGCCCCTTTAACCCCAACGCCATCCAAGATAAATATTTCAGCCCTGCTGAAGCCATGGAAAGGCCCTTGGAGTTGGAGACATCTCTGGCTACTGAATCTCCAATGCGAGAACCAGAACAAACTGAAGATCTGCTGGCTCACATCATCAACATGAGTGGCATCATGGACATGGAGTCGGTACAAGATGAACAGGAAATGGTTACTATAGAGACCGCCTCCACTTCACAGGACAGCTTGTGATGGCAAAAGCTGTTAAAACTTTAAAAGTCTGTAATGCTCAACATTGTAAGTTTAAATGTTCACAGAAAATCAGTAATGATGAAAGACAGGCTTTGTTTAATGAATTTTATGAAATGAATGTGCAAACAAAAATATTTTTTTTGTTATCTACTGTGAAATGTTTTGACAAAGAAAGGCAGAACCTCAAATGAATCTTCTCGTAGACTGAAATCGTTTACCTACATATTTACTTTTGATAAGTTAGAAATAAGAGTCTGCAAAGATTTCTATTTGGGTACACTTGATATCAATATCAGTCAAAAGATGGTGTATAATGCACACAAACAAAAGGCAAGCATTAGTTTGATGTCGATGGAGGATAAGCGTGGTAAGCACGTAAAAAAGAAAATTAGCGATAAGAAAGTTGATGAAGTGGTGACACACATCAAGCTTTCTCCTGTGATGGAAAGCCATTATTGTCGAAGCACAACGCAAAAGGAGTATCTTTCCTCTGAGTTGAATGTCAGCAAAATGTATGACATGTATCTAAAACATTATGAGCATGTCCAGAGCTGCCAACCTCAAACCATAAAAAAGTGTACAATCAATAAATAAAAAGCGTAACATTGGGGAAAAAAGTGTAAAATCCTAGTAAATTACCTAGCAACAATAAAGTAACTATATTAATTAAGTAATATATTC
>JAULCB010044400.1:14292-28511 GCA_032358575.1 Dendronotus rufus | reverse complement strand
TTCTTCTTCTTCTTCTTCTTCTTCTTCTTCTTCTTCTTCTTCTTCTTCTTCTTCTTCTTCTTCTTCTTCGTCTTCTTTTCCTTCTTATTTTCCTTCTTCGCTTTCTTGGCAGCCAACGCCATCATGCTGGCGACAAACGCTGTACTGTATTAATATAGTGTTATGCGCTCACAATGTGCGTCTGGAATTGTTCATAGTTCTGGACTAACACGATTTCCTCCAGTAATCCATTCTACACGGTATTCCCTGGTGGTTTTTGGAGAAAAGCTCATTTGACTGTATGATGCCATTTTCCCTGACTCAGTTATTCATAATGATGTACTTACTATTGATTCATACTGTGAGACGTTGATAGGATAGCATGGGATGGACGAAAGTATGTCAACGATCGAAGCAAGTAATTTGAAAGAGAAAAGACGATGAGTATCGACAAGAGGCAAAGACAACGAGTTGAAATTCGTCTTATTTTAGATACTGTAGTATGTAAAATGAATATTTCGTTTTGTTATATCCAATGCCTTATAACATATACCACGTTAGAAGTGTCGATACCCAACTCCGAGCCAAGTCGTAATTGGTGAATGAGGTAGATGCCCCAACAACCACCTTTGACAAAAGACATAGCCGAGAAATACTATGGATCAGAAAATACGAAAAGCAGGAGATCAGCCCACTGTGCTATAAAGTGAATGTATCAGAAATAAATATTATCAGCCTGTTGAAGGAATACGTAATTCAAAATATTTGACTTTGTAGGTAAATGAATTGACATGATAATAGATAAAGCATCATACTAGTGACAAATTGTGGTGTTTTGAAGCAATTAAATTAAAGCTTGGCAAATGCCGTGGAAAAGCAAAATATAAATGATATCTATTTTGTATTTCGCAATGGGCTAAACGCCTGCTTGCCGTAGCTCCTGATTCATAGTATTTCCGGCTCTGTGATTTGTCAAATGTGGTTGTTGGGGCATCTACCTCATTCACCCTTTAAGACTTGACATGAAGCTGGGTGCCGACACTGCTAACGCCAAGATTATAACAAAACAGAATGTACAGGAAGACCTGAAGGCATCCACTCATCTCTATATGTAGGCTTTTTGTTTTCTTTATGAGGATAAGATAAAACCCCACAATCGCAAGTTTCTATGATCTGTAGTAGCATCGTAGTGTGTTGTTTTAAGAAACAGAAAAGGATATCTAGTTCAGACATAATCTTAACTTCCCTTTTCTTTCTCTCTCGTTGCTTGTGTGTGCCCAGCCTGAACACCATCTTCAGAAAGCACTACAAAGGGGGCCGGTCGTTTCTATGCACACATCCAAGCTGCTTCTTCTGGTCCCAATCCAACGCGGAGGAAGACGAATGAGGAATGGGGTTGACAGCAAACAGCGAGGATAGAAAGAAAGACGCCTTTCTACATCAATGCATTATAATAATGATATAATAAAAATGATAATTAATCTATACATAGCGCCTTATATCCACTAAAAGTACTCATTGGCGCTTTACAGATAAAGAACCCAGAACCCTACATGATGAGACAGCAACGCAGTTGAACATAATGTTATTATTGTATAGCACTGAGCACTTGAAACAAGCTCGGTCAAGGGCGTTTTACACAGTAATAGTATGATAGTGTTCACTTGGACTAAATTATTATGAATGAATAAATAGAATTTGTCTTTATTGTCCCAAAGGGCATACAATTTGTCATTTTGGATTTAATTCCGAATAACGTCCAGAATAACCCTACACGCGTCTGCTGCAGAGCAGCTTAGTGTGTAGTATGTTATGGCATGTAAACCTCCAATGCTATCAAAAAAATTAATTTGTATGTTGTATGCATTAATATTATTTTGCATTATTGTTATTAACCATAATGTACGTCCGTGATTGCGTGCGGATGTCCGAAGAAAGAGGTTGTGGACGTTATGGAGTCGGATCATTAAAATGTCATTGTTGTGTCAGTTCTAGAGTCGCCTAATTCTTTGAATCAGAATATCTTGGTAATGCATGCAGGAGATTATCCCACAGTAACCGAGATAAATGGTGGGGCTGTCACCTTGAAGGCCTTTACCATTGAGGCCCTGCATCCTCTTTGTCACGATTAAGTAGTCTGTTAGAACAATGATAGGCATATATTCTATCATTTTAACGAAACTACTCCCAGAAACAGTTCAATTGAATCTAGTATATTTTTTTATTATAATATAGATGTTTATACGCATACATAAGTATTCACCTATTGAATATTGATTCATTTATAATGTATACATATATTATGTCCATGATATAATATATTATAAAAACACATGTTTTCCTTGATGAACAAAACGAACCTAATGTGATGGTAGAGTCGTTCCATTTTTTTTATCATTATCAATGTCAGATAAGTGTTGAAATTTAATCATCTTTTTGTTTATCAAGTTTGTTTGTCACATACTATCATCTTTTCTACATGATATTATTGTCAACCATGTTGGTATCATAATAATAATATACATTTATATCCTTGAAAAAAAATCATTAACTTTCGCTTCCGGCTTTATTTTTTACACCTCGATACTAGGCGGCGCTGCGGAGAGTTAACGGCATTTTACGACAGTGTGCAACTACTTATTATTACCCTTGATTTTTACACAGGAAATGATATTATAATTTCTTTAGTTACTCGACATTCATTAATTTCTGCCAAATCATCATAGCATGCCGCAGCGCCACCTAGTATCGGCGTGTAAATAGAAATCCGGAAGTGAAGAGAGACGTGTTCATTCTCGGTATCTAATATCTCTGCCTAGTACTATCCGATTCAACACAAAATGAGTTGGGATCATGATAATCGATAATTTCGATTTGCATCTGCCCAATGTTATAAGTTATAGTTCATGTTTGATTTGTTACTTTGTTACCTCTTTGTTAATGAATTATGATAGTATTATATTGTATGATTTACTATTTATATATTATTGAATAATATACTTAAACAGAAATAACGATGTGTTTATCGGTGCTCGGTTTGTTTTTAGTTGTTTTCAACTGCATAGTTTTGTCTCTTCCTGTGTTGATTTCTATATTTAAATTTCAAAGAAGTTTTGTTTCTATGTTTTTGTTTACTTCGGATTCATAGGGTGCGGTTATACCAGAACCTAAGTATGATGGGATATATAATAAACCTGGAAGGAGGTGATGGTCAATCATCGTGTCCAGCTGTTGTTTGCAGTCACCGAGTAGACATATATAGAAAAGGCAGTCTAGGAGTGACCGAGGGATCACCTTGTCCCGGCCATCTAATGACTAAGGCTCCCTCAGGATCCTTTTCAAGGCGAGGTCAATCCTAGCTCTTCATTCAGCGTGACAGTGACCGACCGTGTTGCTTGCCGGCCGTGGTGTATGTAGCGATCAGGGCTTTTGGCTTTGGGATCGAAAGGTTCTAGGTGCGAATCCTGAAATTACTGCTGTATTTAGATTAGTTTGTTGACACCAGCAGATTGAAAAATGAGCCTAATAGTAATAGTATAGTCTAGACCCAGGTAAGAAGGGTGAGGTAAGCGCAAGTAGATAGAGACTCAAACTCAGTGTACGACAAGTATAACTAACATACACTAGCTACTAATCTACTCACCGTGCGATCTTCGATATCCCAAAGTCTGCGGGGTGGACGTATCGCCGAAGATGAAGATGTAGATGAAGATGGCGATGAAGATGATGAGGATGTTGAGTTTTCGCCATCATGGGTATCCCACACACGAACAGAGATGAGCTTGGCGTTGTTCATAGGGCGTCGGGAAGGGGGCCGGGGTGAGCTCACAGGGATAGGGGGCGTGGAGGGCGCGGGGTGGTGGTGGTGGGTGTTGTAGGTGTAAGTGTTGTTGTAGTTGTTGGTGTGAGTGGTGATGTTGTTGTTTGTAGTGAGTGCTGTCATGAAGCACGTTGGAGGATGGATGTGTGCGTTGCATGGGTTTGCCGATGTCGTTGTCGATTTCGACGATGTTGCTGTTGCTGATTTTGACGATAATGATGAAGATGAAGATGAAGATGTTGTCAAAAACACCGGCGACGATGACGACGACGACGACGAAGATAACGATGGTGTCATCATATTATTCGATTTTGGTTCAGTCGACGACGTAGATAAGGACGTAGATAACGACGTAGATAAGGATGTAGATAAGGATGAAGACAACCCCCCGTTCGCCTCGCTAATCCTGTTCATGCTTTCCTCAATCTCAGACAGTAGAGATTTGGTCGAGCCGTCCGTTTTCTTGAAGATTCCAGACAGAGACATGATGAAACTTTCTCCAGAACTTACCATCTCACTCTCCATACCCATCTCTTCTTCTTCTTCCTCCTCCTCTTCTTCTTCCTTTGCTGTTGCTGGTGGTGGTGGTAATGGGGGTGATGATGCTGAGGATGATGACCCCTCTCCACCCTCACCCTCACCCACGCCTTCACCCACACAGTGTGGGTCCCTCATATTCTCAACGAACGGTTGTTGTTGGTTGTGACCCTCCTCCCTCTCCTCTTCTTCATCCTCCTCTTCGGCACAATTCGGCCTGGTGTTCAGGGCGTCTTGGTGAGAAGAGTATGTCTCCACCACAGGTTGGATGACGTCAACTTGGTCAGGTGGCGCACAAACGTTCCTTTGGTCAACGTGACGTTCAACCTGTTCAGGTGGTGCAGAAGCATTCATTTTGTCAACGTGAATACTAGCATGATCAGATGGTGCACAAACGTTCCTGCCGTCAACATGATGTTTATTCCGGAGGTTCGTGGCCTCATCATCATCATCATCATCGTCGTGTTGCCTGTTGGCTTCTCGAAGACTCTGACCACCGTCCCCTTGTCCCGATGACGTGGCTGGTACTGGCTCGTATCTCGGACCGTCGCCTTCCTTCAGCGATATCGCTGGGTCGTTCACAGTACCTGGTGCAATCTTTGTATTTCGTTCAATCTCCGTATCTGGTTCAACTCTCGTACCTGGTTCAATTCCAGTAACTGCTCCAATCCCCATATCTGGTTCAACTAGGGTCGTATCTGGCGGAACTACCGTCTCATCTGGCGGAATGGCAGAACTCTTTTTAGCGTCGGTGCCTTTATCGTCAGCCACCGCCTGTCTACTGTGACTCTCCTCGTGGTTGCTAGGGACGCCTTTCCGCCATTCCTGCTTCCGAGCTTGCTGCTCCCGCGACCTCTGTAGCTGGCCTCTGGGGGACGAAGGAGCGGAAATGGATTTCTGGAACCGTTTCAGACTTTCTGCCACCGTGGGCCAAGCGAACTTTCTGGGCGGCGGTTTCTGATCGGCAACCTTGGTGGACAGCGACAACGGATTCTGTCGGTCCGCGGCTCCCTTTCTCCCTGAAGTGACGTCATTCACGGCCACGGTCACGCCCCCTACTCCTACTTCTTCTTCTTCTTCTTCTTTATCTCCTCCTTTCATTCTCACGCCAGGGATAGCAGCTGTTATTCCTTCTTCTTTCCTTCTTCCATCACTCCTTTCGTCAACAGAACGGGTGGCAAGTCTCGATGATGATGAAATCGTAGTCGTAGCATAACCCGAATTTGAATCTGATTTTGGACTTGAAGATTTCGATTCGAGGTTCGAGTCGTCCCTCACCATCACCACTGTATCGTCATCTAAACTCGATTTTTTCCTCTTTTCCTCTACTAATGTGACATCGACAGAGTCATCATCATCGACGTAATTCTCGTTTAGATGGTCATCAACAGCAGTAGCAATTATTAGAGGAGGTGGCGTGACAATATCTATCACACTCACATCATCATCGTTATCGTCGTTATCATCATTATAATCGCCTCCTCCTCTCGGTGTGTGTTTGGTATCCGACGAATGCTGCTGGGGGCATACAAGCTTTTCCCCTCCTATCATCATCCTCCCTCTCCTTCCATCTATCTCTTCGTCTCCTCCTCCATGACACCTTTCACTATCATTATTATCACCGCCATCCTTCTCCTTAGAACAAACATCTCTCTGAGAAGAATCTGAGCAATCCGAGCCCGAAATAGAATTAGAAACAGTCTGCTGCGTCGAATTCCTCACCTCCACACACAACACAGTAACCCCTTCTTCTTCTTCGTCTATCTCTATCTCTATCTCTCGAGCCGCCGTGACGCTGCCTCGATGATCAGCGTCGCCCAAACTGTAACCACAATCACAACAACAACAGCAGCACACGCCTGGAATTTTATCATCATCTACATCGTCCGCGAATTTAGCAACGTCATCGTTATCGTTATTATTATCGTTATTATTATCACTACGACTAGGAGCACACAATTCGTTGTCGCTTGCACTGCTGGCGCATACACAGACACCGACAGGGAGAAGCGCCTGGTGTTCTAGAATAGCAACACATCTACAACAAACGCAAGGCCTGTCTTCTTCTCTTCTCGTCCCCTTCTGCCTCTTTAGACCCAGTGTGTCAGCGGTAGAATTATGCAAAACTCTCGCTTTCTCACCCACCCCGTCTTTGTGTCCTCTCCTCACCCCCTTCATCCCCTCCTCTTTGCTTCGTCTCTCCACCACCCCCTCCACCTCTTCCTCATCCCTGCTTCGCCCCTCATCGCCTCGAGAAGGGCAGCGGTAGCGGTAGTGGTGCTGGGCGATACTCCTCTTCCCATCCTTCTCCTCTTCTTCGGTATCGATCTGGCGTCCACTAAATCCACCCTCCTCCTCCTTCTTCTTCTGGTCGATACTAGCAACACCACCATCAGTCCGGGACGAGACACTACCACCACCCCCGCCACTACCACCATCACTACCATCACATCGAGTCTTGACCGATGTCCGGTTCTTCTTGATGATGTCCACCCCTTGACCACTACTACTAAGGTCAGAGGGAGAAGGATGAGGAGTGGTGGTGTTGTCGACATCCATACCCGAGGGACGAGGCTCTGTTGACCTCACTGTCTGGTGGTGGTCAGTCCTATGACTTGTATCGCCACTTTCACTGATAATGGGAATCATAGTTGACTTGGGGCAATGATAACAATGGCGATGATGAGTATGATGATGAGTAAGAAGGCGATGGCTACTACTGCTGCTGCCTGTTATCCCTTTCTTCCCTCTTTCCTTCTTCTCGTGATAATAATATGGGTCAACAGATGTCTCAGCAGTCGCTTCTGACTCCACTGACCCTCCAAATCCGCCAATCCCAATCCCATCGTCGCCCTCATTAGTATTAGTAGCATCATTACCACCACCCCCTTCCACCACCATATTACTACTACTACCCACTGACCCCAATCCACGCTTCATAGTATTCGTCTCCGTCGTTGTCGTTGTCGTCGTTGTTGTGATTGTCGGTCTCGGCACGCGATCTGCCGGGGACGGGGTAGTAGTAACGGGAGAACACCATCCAGTCTGGCGTGCGTCTCCGACCACTGCGTCGGCTACTTCGGCGTCATCGTCTTCGTCTTCAATTTCACGAGCCAATGATGTCTTCCTCTTTTTACGACTCCCCTCTGACGAGACGTGGACGGACGAACGACAAGTACGGCTTCCGGATTTTCCCGATTTTGGTGCTGGTTGCGGTGGTTGTTTTTGGCTTGTCGTCACGGGATATCTTCCATCCCGCGGGGAATCCCCATAATCTAGGTCATCATCATCGTCATAGTAGGATGATGAGGATAAACCCAATAAACCACCCATCGGTGTACTGCTACTACTATTATCATTATTGTCATCATTAGTAGTATTGCTAGTATTGCTATTACTCTCCTGTGTCCAATTATCCATTAGTCTGTTTTGACTGCCGCCGGATTTGGTTACCGTATGCGAGTCATTAGTATTGGCGTCCGGGAAGCGATCGGAAACTCGAGAATTCTCGGCGGGAATTGCAGTAGCAGTATCCAGAGTAGTCGCCGTGACGTCATCGAGATAGACTTTATTCCAGATCCCGCCCACCTCCCTGGCCCATTTGTACTTTCGGGGAGGGGAGGGGGACACGGGAGGGGGGAGCAAGGAGGAAGACGTCGTTCTCTCTACTCCGTTGGTGTCTATTTTTATCTTCACTTGGACTTGGAGTTGTAGCGAATCCTTTATCGAAGTGACCTTTGACTTTTGGATGGCCGATTTCCACTTTCCGATGACGGAGTTGGTGACGCTGCTGTTGTTGTTGGTGGTGGTGGTGCTGCTTCTGCTACTCCCACCACTACCACAATCACCACTACCACTACCACTATTACCATCATAACCACCACTTCCTAAAGCATGAATAGCTTCATCATTAATATCAACCACACCACTAGACACAGTGTTGTCATCTTCACCATTCTGGTTCTGTTTATTACTTCCAATTCCAACCTCTTTGGTACGTATTTCCTCACCACAATCACCAAGTTGTAATGCTGATACTGCCTCTGGTTTCACACACAGTGCTGAATACTCCTCCAATACACCACTACCACTAACACTACCATCGGGCAAACCACTACCATCGGATAGACGACCACCACTACCACTACCAGGCAGACCACCCCTCTCATCGCCTCGACCAGTCCGACTCGGTGATCGGCCCTGTGCCTGTATGACGTCACGGGTCTCTCCGCTGGACAGTTTCCTTTCGATCTCCTCCACTTTCTCTTTCAAAGACAACGTACTCTTCTCGTCTTCCTCCTCCTCTTCTTCTCCTCTTTCTTCTTCCTCTTTTTCTTCTTCTCTCACCACCATAGTTCTACTCACCACAACAGGTTCACGAGCGAAGATACCACATGAATCCCCTTCAGTGTTATTATCACAACAATAATCGTCTAGCTCCTTCTCTACACAAACTCCCTCCTCCTCCTCCTCTTCTTCCCCCTCCTCCTCCTCCTCACCCTTCCATTCAACATCTTCGCTTCCTGGAATTGGTTTCTTTGCATCTTCTCCAGATACCACCGCTGCCACTTTCTGATTCTGAGAATTTCCACCGGCATTTTTCTTGGAATCGGAAATTACACCAACAGTCGTGTTTTGCACAATATGATTAGAATTATGATATTCCGTAGTGCGGCAATCATCCGTGAAATGCTTATTGTCATAATCCCTTTGAATTGCATTCACTATCAAGTCCACAGCGTCCTTGCGTTGTTTACTTTCCACAACACCAGGCGTACACGAGGGTTGAGTTTGTTTACACGAGAATAAATTATAACCCCCGGTTTTTCTTTCTATAACACCCGATTCTGATTCGAACCTGTTTTCAGAATTTTCAGAATTTTCAGAATTCACAGACATAACTTGAATAACACAAACACCATCGTCATCACCACCATCTCTACCTCTATTTCCTCTTCCTCCTCCTTTTCCTCTATCTTCTACTCCCTCTTCGTCCAATTTGTTAGCAGCAGACCAGGAGGAATTATTACCAGTGTTAGGCTTGGCGGCGGAATCAATACACACCAAATCCCTGTCCCCGAATAGCACATCCTTGTTGCTGCTGTTACTACAATTACTGTTACTGCCGCTGTTTCTGCCTTGATGCTGCTGCGAGTTTAAGCTTAACGAAGCGTCCAGTGAATCCATCGTGCGAGCACAACCACATAATACTAATCCTTCTTCTTCGGGATGGTCCTTGCAGGGATGTAGAAGCGATGACGGTGATGCTGGTGGAATTATTCCTCTACTCCTCTCACTGTCCACACTTCGGAGTGTTTCTTTACCATCATCATCCTCATCAACGCCAACACACACACTACGAAACACTCTCTCCTCCATCGCAGCACCCTGACTAGGTTTGTTAATGTTGCTACTACTACTACTACTACTACTTTTGTTATTCTCTTCCTTGTTGTCGTCATTGGCATGACGATAGCCGCCATCTTGGATGGGCAGATAACTCTTCTTGTCGTTGTTGATGCGCGGACCGGCCGTCGTAATCTCCTCCGTGAGGTAAGCGGCGGTAAGAAGAGAGTTACCTCCCTTTGATGATGAAGCGGTGGCCACTGGCGAGTGCTCAACTATCTCTGTACCACCATCACCACCACAACTACCAACACTGACGCCGCCATTCACACCACCACTACCAACACCGCTACTACCACTTCTACAAGTACAGCTAGAGCTCTGATCGCCATGGCAGTGATAGCGACAAGGATAATGATGATGATGATACACTTGCCCCGTCGCTTCTGCTAATGCTACCTCTGAGATTCTTTCTTCTTCTTCTCCTGCTTTCTTCTCCTTGTTGTGATAGCGTTCCTCCACCTCCACTACTAATTCTAATTCCTCGCCTTCTCGTACCTCTCGCAACGTTAGCGGCGACGGCGGCGCTTGGATTTGTTTGTGTGTGGTGTTGGTGTTGGTGTTGCTAGTGGTAGAGGTAGCGATGGTGCTGGCAATGGTAATGGTAGTGTTATCATATTCTCTGGCTCCTGTCTGTCGTTGATTATCTCCACCCTTCTCGTACGTCTTCTTCTCTCCCTTCTTCTTTTCGTTCTCGCTAACTTGTACTACCTTCATAACCGTAGCCGTAGTCGTATCGTGGGATGGGGTACAAGAAGAATCAACGACGTGAGGGGGACTAGCACTAGCACTAGCAGTAGTAGCAATAGGTGTAGGTGAGCACACCTCACTCACCTCACTACTCACCCTACTACCCTCTTGCCTTACATTCCTCGCCGCCACTATCATCATCGTTATCTTCTCCTCCACACCCTCCTTCTTCTGTACCTCATCCCCTCCGTCACCACCGCCACCACCACAGACGCTACAACAGCCTGGCTCACCCAGGGAACGAACCGTGTTGCCCACGACACCACTCCACTTCGTCGTCGCCATCTCACTCACATCACTCACCTCCTTACTCTCTTCCTCTTTCTCTTTCTTGTTGTTCAGGTGGTAGGGTGGGGCACCAACAATCCCACACGGCACTACCCTTCTCTTCTTCTCATCCTGGCTAGAATTTGAAGCACAAGTACAAGAAGATAACAGCATTAATCCCCCACCACCATCATCATCACCATCATCGCCTTTAGAATAGTGGTAGTAGTTATTGTAACCGTAAACCCCCACCTCCTCCTTCTTCTTCTTCCCTTCTAGCCCGGGGCTAGTTATTATAGCCCCTTTCACCTCCCTTTCGACCCCTGCTTTAATATCGACGCCATTACAACAATTCGTGGTAGACATTGTATTATCCACAAGAGAGGGTTCCTCGATCCCTGAAGACATCACTACTATGCAAGAGCAGGGCTCAGATTGTCCATGGGTCGTGTCGTGTGTGTCCTTGTGGTGTACGCACGACGAATTGTGGTCTGTGTGGTATATGTCTTTGTGGTGTATCCTCGAATTATGGTCGATGTCTTTGTGGTGTATCATCGAATCATGGTGTGTATCTTTGTGGTGTACACACGTCGAATTATGGTCTGTGTTTATGTGGTCTACCACATATTTCATTTTTGTATGAAAGTTTTCGTTCTCAATTCCATTTATCATTGTTTTGTTGGTGAGGTAGTTTACTTCTACGACTCCCGAGCCATTCGTTGCATCGCACTGCACCGACTTGTGTTCAAAGGTCACTACACTGTTCCCGTTACTACCTTCTTCTACTTCAGGTGCGGCCACTCGCTGGACAGGGGTCAGTCTGGGCGAGTCAGTGGTCATCTTGATGTCCGAGGAGTAGCCGCTTTCCTGTAGACTGGACACCAGGCTGGGGGACGGACTGCTCGTGTCTGAGATGTCCAGCAGAACGGGCAGGTCTTCTTGGACACTCTGGGACTGACCACATCCTTCAGCAGTACCAGCAGTGTGTTGTAGTTCGTCTTGACCAGGGAATTGACCAGTAGCAATAGTAGTAGTGTGTAATAATTCGTCTCCGTCTGACAACACATTACTTGAACTAGTCCCCACCCCCAACGATGACACACCCGGTGTTGTTGTATTATCCCAGGTGGTGGTAGTAGAAGTAGCAGTACCAGTGTGTTCCGGGTGTGTTTGACCTAGTTTGGAATCGTCTGGAATTGTAGTTGTAGTAGTTGAAGTAGTTGTAGTTGTAGTTATTGCACTAATTTGTTCTTTTCGTTCTTTCATTTTCACGTCAGCGGAAGGGGATGGTGTACTTTGACTGTGACCTAGTTTGAGTGGTGGTGGTGTTATCGTTCCCTCTTCCTCCGCTACAGGATTGTCAACACTTACACCGCTACGTGATTTTACGACGGGTACCTTAATGCTACTTCGACTACCCACCGCTTTACCGCCATCCCTACCACCAACACCACTACTACCACTACCCTTACCACCTGGGTTTTGACCACCCTTACTACCTGTACTATGTTTATTCGTCCTGTCTGACCCCAGCATAAGCTGAGATGATACCTGCCTACCCCCACTACCCCCACCACCATCGGTAGATTCCTTCATCATCTTCACGTGAAGGGCTTCCTTCCTTTGCTGCACCAACGATATGCGTGTCTTTGTCACGTGGGATGGGGGCCGACTCTTGGAAATTTTCACACTTTTCACTTTTTCCACATTTCTTACATTTTCCACATTTTCCACCTTTTCCAATTTTACCACCTTTTCCACATTTTGTCCATCTTTCACATTTTCTTCCGAAATGTTATCGTCATCAACATCCATAGTGTCTGCTTTCCCTTCTCCTCCTTTCTGTGGTGGCACTCTACCTCCCACCACCACTGCTGCACCGGATAGTTCGTGAACTGGCGAAGGTTTAGAATCTAAACGTTCACTACTCAACAGGTCGACGACGCCGCCGACTGGTAGTGGTGATGATGTTGGTTGTTTCTTCTTCACTCTATTATCATCGACCACCTCTGAACCCTCTGAACCCTGGGATTTCCTGGAATCTGAATCGGGCGGGATAATTGAGATGGAGTTATCTGCCCTTACCGGATTATCTCCCCTGTCGGCGTTATTGGGTTCGTTATTATTAGAGCTAACGAAATTCTGGGGGATGACAACGGTAACAGCACTGGCCGCCTCCTCTTTCATAATGGACGCCCCTGGCGATGCGCGATGAATATCGACAGCAAACTGTTGTTGATGATGTTGTTGTTGATGCTGTTGTTGTTCGTTTTGCTGTTGTTGCAATTCCTGTTGCCGTTGTAGCTGCTCCTGAAGCTGTTGTTTTTGTAGTTGCAGCTGTTCCTTTTGCTGTCGTTGATGCTGCTGTTTCTGTTGTTGTTGTCGGTTCAACGGTTCTTGTTGTTTTTCCTGTCGTTGTTGCAATTCCTGTTTCTGTTGCTGTAGTTGTTGTACATCGTCTTCATGCCCCTCCCCCTCCGTATACGGCCTGTGCTGACCAATATCCACGGACAAGGAAGATCGGAAGACGGACGGAGACTTGCATCGACGCACCAGAGTCTCGGGTTGGGTCCTCTGGGGAGCTCTAGGCTCCACGGATAGCGACCGGCCTGGGGTGACCCTCGGGGTGAGATGCGGGGTGATTCTGGTTCGAGTCCTCCCATCAGTCGGATTCGAACCGGAAACACCAACGCTCTGTCTCGACGTGCTCGCGTTGGTGGCTGAACCAGGTACGGAGGACGGCGCGAAAGGCACGGCGTGAACAGGTTCGTGTGACGTCACGGCGTGGACGGGGTCGTGTGAGGTGATGATGACGTCATCGTCGTCATAGACGGCGGCGGATGGTTCGTGTGAGTGTGACGTCACGGTGGCGGTGGGCTGGTGTTGCTTATTGTGAGGTCGTCTGCCTCGTCTCGAAGTCACCACAGCAGTTGTTGACGACGAAGGTGTGAGATTGGGTGTCCGCTGGTGGTGGGGGTGATGATGTGTCTGTTCCTTAGTATTATCATTAGTAGTACGAGTGTTACTAGTACTGGCCCGACTCTTGGCCCTGTCCGTGTCCGAAGCTTTGATGGTCAAGTTGACCGCTGCTGCCATGTGCGATCCTCCGTCGACTGTTGTTTTGGTGGTGGATCTTCCGGTCAGCGGTAGTTGTCTGTGGTCATCGTCGTCATTGGTCGAGGGATGTGTTGTTGTTGTTGTCGGTTGTGACGAGGATCGCCTGTACGCGAACTGACCACTGTCCAGCTTTGTCCTTGTCGTAGCAGGGCTCGGGGACACGGGTAGCGAGGAACTGACCACTGCAGAAGCAGCACCACCGCCCCGGGTGGAGTGGTGTACAGACCTGAAAGACGGTGAAGGGGATGGGGACTGGGAGTGGGACTTGTAGCCTATTGTAGTAGTAGCATTATTAGAATACGCCATTGACCGACTGAAACGATCCAGGTTAGAGGTAGAAGTA
>JAULCB010044400.1:0-14192 GCA_032358575.1 Dendronotus rufus | reverse complement strand
TGTAGCCTATTGTAGTAGTAGCATTATTAGAATACGCCATTGACCGACTGAAACGATCCAGGTTAGAGGTAGAAGTATTAGGTTGAGAAGGGGGAGCAGTGTTAACGTTGACAACCCCTCTACTACCACTACTACCGCTAGTACCAGCATATCTACCGCCACTACCACTACCGATAATAGCACCTTTCCTATTACTCTTGATATTACTGTTACTGTTATTGTTGTTGTTACTATTACTGTAAACCCTTGCACAGGCAACACCCATCACACGGCTAGTGTCCCCAGGGTGGAGGGGAGCGGTGGTGGTGGCAAGAGGTTGTTGTTGTAGTTTGGGGGGTGAGCACAAATCGATGGATATGGACTCACCTCCGCCTTTCTGGACCACATTGCGTGACGACGACGATAACGATAACGACGGCAATGACGACGACGATGAAGAGGAAGAAGAAGATGTCAGTAAATCCAAACGAGGCCTTCTTCTTCGACTAGACGAGGTACCAGACACTGAATCACCACCGCTACCACCAACAACACTACTACCACCACGTCTGTATAAATAATCCACCGTTCCACCTCCTCCTCCACCTCCTCCTCCACCTTGTTTAGGCGTAGAGGTGGAAGACAAAAACGACATGACGTTCAAACCTGTTAAATCCACCTCATCCTCTGCGTCCAAGAAATCCACATCGTCTGAAAACTCCACCGTCTCCCTGAAATCCACATCTGAAAACTCCACCTCCTCTTCCCTGTAATCCACAATGTCTGAAAACTCCACTGTCTCACTAAAATCCACTTCGTCTGAAAACTCCACCCCCACCTCCCTATCGTCAATGCATGTACCACTACTACACGACACGCTCTCTACAGCACCACTGTCTACCACCAACTCGTCTATCTCTAACCCTAACCCTAACACATTCCTCCTCCTACTACTACTAGTACTTCTCCTGCTAGTCCTAAACGTTCCTCCTTCTCTTTCTTCTCCTTCTTCTTGTTGATGCCGGCGTCCCGATAATTTCCTCCCCGTGCTGGTGGTATCGTTGTTATCAACACTGCTGCGAGATCCCAAGGTAAGTTGAGGCGATGAATCAAAATGGAGGGGGACGGCGGCGAATTGCACCTCCAAGCCCTCACTTTGCCCCTCACCCTCCTGCCCCTCAAACTGCTCACCTACCCCTACCCCTGCCACCACCCTTCTCCTCATCATCTGTGGTGTTTGAAGAAAGTCGCCTTCCTCCTCCTCATCCTCCTCCTCTTCCTCCTTCTCCTCAAATACTCGGAAAGTACCCCCCTCACAAAGAGAGGTAGGGGTAGGGGTAGTAGGAGTAGAAATAGTAGGGGAAACTGAGGAACCCCCCAACGCCACTCCAAACCCTCTGTGCCCCCGCCCTGAACTCAGATCCGAGGTGGCGGATTGAAAACTCGTTTCTGAGCTGGAATCTCCCGAGAACATGTCATCATCATCATCATCATCGTCATTATCATCGACCATAATATCGTCATAATCATTATCATCATCACTACCACTGGTATTCCCGCTACTACCACCGTGCACTTCCGGTCTACGGTGGTTGTCGAATGCGTCGACGGCTGTGTCTGTGTCTTCGTCGGTATCATCATCACCCTCATCATCATTATCATCATCTTCTTCATCATCGTCGTCGTCTAATTCTAGACACAGGCGGCTCTCGGTAGCAGTGTGGTACAGACTCGTGTTTGTGTTTGTCGTTAATGTTGTTAGACTTTCATTTTCTTCTTCAACTTCTGCAACGGACGTATTATCCTCCCTATCCCCACCACCGCCACAACCAACCTCATTCACGTGGCTAAATTCAAACCCTGACTCATTTACCTGGCCTCCCTCCCTCTCCCTCTCTCCTTCCTGCTCCCTCTCCTTCTTCTCCTTCTTCTCCTTCTTCTCCTCCGCAGCCCGTAATCTATCCTTCCCATCTAAACATATCCCTCTCTCAACCACATCATTGTCTCCTTCTACTACTCCTCCTCCTCCTCCTTCTTGTTGTTGAAATAAAAATAGTTCACTTTCAGCTTCTTCACCTTCAAACGTTCCTCTCATCGACGTAATACCATTATCACGATCCCCCTCTCCCCCACTACCCCCCTGGTCCGGATCTAAATCTAAATCCAAAAACAGTTTACCTTCATCACTCACTTTGTGGTTACAATCGGTTAGAGGAACAACATCTTTATCACAACACTCACCATCTCCCTCCTCCTTCTCCACCTCTTCCTTCTTCCCCTCCACCTCCTTCTCCACCTCCTCTACCTCTTTCACCACCTCCTCATCTTCCTCCACCTCTCTCTCTCCTTCCTTCTCCACCTCTCCCTCTCCTTCCTCTTCCTCCACCTCTCCCTCTCCTTCCTTCTCTTCCACCTCTCCCTCCTTCTCTTCCACCTCTCCCTCTTCCTCCTCCACCACCTCCACCTTCTCCTCCTTTTTCTCCTCCGGTTTCAGGACGAGTAAACTGTTTGTCTGGCTGTCTACACCTCGTCCTCCATTTGCACCTATCTCGACGCTATCTGGTAACAAATGAGATCCTCCACTCCGTGCGTCTCTACCTTCACAACTCCCACCCCTCCCACCCCTCCAGCCATCCTTCATCTTTACAGCTACTTCACTATCATCATCTACACCGTCGCAATCTGTTTCCAATCTTTGACATAGGTACAACAACGTTCCTTTCTTATCATCACCACCGCTTCTTCTTCTTCTAACACAGTCTTGCTCCTCCTCCTCACACTCACATCCCTCTCCTCCTTCCCTCTTCTCTCCTCCCTCCTTCTCATCCTCCTCCATTCTCTCTATCCTCTGGTCCTCCTCGCACTCACATTCCTCTCCTCTCGACGAGAGAGGAAGAAGAGATGTACCTCCCTTCGTCTCCGTTCTCTCCACCCTCCTTAACACCAACCCACGGGTACTACCACCACCACTAGCATTAGTAGTAGCGCGAGTAGTAGATACCTCCAATACTGACGATGACGATGACGATGATAGATCCGATAACCTCGATAGATCAAGATCTCCCCCCGAGCCTCGAGAGCGAGTGCTCGATCCACTCCTCTCCTTCGAGAGGCGACCGTGACATGAACCAGCTTGTGGTGAGTTGCCTTCTACCTCTTCTACTTCTTCTTTACACTGCTCACCCCCACCATCACCATTACTGCTACTACCTGGTCCAGGTGAGATCTGATGATACTCTTGATTGTCGGGATCCGATCCGGATTCTTTGGCATCACGACAGCCTACTACTCTTGCTGCTGCTGCTGTTGCTGCGGTTGTTGCTGCTGTTGTTGCTGTCGTTGCTGCTGTTGTTGTTGCCGTTGCTGCTGGTAGTGGTGTTGGTGGTAGTTGTCGTCGTCGTTGTTGACTACCACTCACGTTATTGTCTGCTACTACTGCTACTGGTGTTGCATCCCCGACCACCCCTACCCCGTTCATTATAGTGTTTGTACTCGTTCTCAGAGGCCGCACAGTAGCTACCACGTCTCTGTCTCTGGTACTACTTCCACTACTACTTCTGTCTCTCGTAGTGGAAACACTACCACAAACACTACTACCATAATAGCCACAACCACATCGGGACTTAGACTTGGATGTTGATGACGAGTCCATCCGACGATTTTCCTTGTCGTGAATTTCAAGTTCTCGCCCATCTATCCCCTCCACCCGTCCCTTGATACAATCATTGCTAGAGGTAGAAGCAGTGCTAACGGTAGACGATGCACATACCTTAGTAGTAGGAATTATTGTCCCGCTACTACAAAGACAATTCTCCTCCTTCTTCTCCTTTGTTGTTGCGAACGTTACGCTGTTTACACCATCTCGCACACGCTTGGTAGAATATTCTCTTGAATCTCGGTCACAATAATCACGAACATCATCGTTCTTATCCTCCTCATCCTCCTCATCATCATTCTTCCTCCCCTCGTCCTCGTTTGAATCACGCCGTCGTTGTCTATTCGCGGTCACGGGGGTCACCACAAAAGGAGGCTGATCACCAGCCTGTCGCTCTTCTTCTTCTTCAACGACGACGACGCCCGAATTCCTCCTTTCCTTCCTCCTCCCCGCCAACGCCACTACACAATTACTACTACTATACTTATCCCCGGTTGGCACTGTCACTGAAAGGTTATCAATATCTGTCGGAGTAGCAGTAGTAAGGGCGTCGTTATAATCACACGCATTAGTAGTATAATGATAATTAGAATCCGTGTTGCAAGAATCACAGAAGACCGAAGAATTCACACCAGCACTAGCACTATTAACACCACAGGACGATGTCGGCAGTTGAGAGCTACTACCAATACTAATACTACGTGTAGAAGTAGAAGTCGTACTACTAGCAGTATTGTTGTTGTGTGTTGCCGAGCGTATTCCGTGTACCTGGTGCTGTGCTCTCATGCTACTACAACTGCCACTACTACTACACACACACCTATTACTACACCTACATGCGTTCTTCAACAACACACTGCCGCCGCACTGTAGCGACGCCGATGACGATGATGATGTTGTTGTTGACGACGATAATGATGATAACGTGTTGTCGTCAGCGATAACATGACTGCTGCCAGCGCAGTAATCATTATTTTCCACGCCGACACAGTCCAGTGAACTTTTTGAAAACAGACACGCCTCTCCTCCTATCACCTCTCCCATCGTAATGATATCTGAATCGGCACTGTCTGCTACACAACATCTGTTCAAAGAACAATTGTTATCATCAGCACTATCAATATCCAGCAATGCGTTTCCACCCCCTCCTCCTCCTCCTTCTTCTTCTCCTAAAATCGTACTACTAGTAGTAGTACTATTACTGTTTTCCCTTTTCTCTTCCTCTTCTCTGCTTTCACCATCTCCATCATCATAATCTGTATCTGTATCTGTCTCTCTCCTACTCCTACAATCCCTCTCACCTTTTAGGATACTCCTCCTCCACCTACTCTCCCCTCCTCCTCTTCGATTCCTCCCCTCGCCCCCTCCTCCTTCTTCCTCTGGCTCCATTCTCACAGGCCAGTAGTCGCGACGTCGACCAGGGCTATTATCCTCAATTCCAACTGCCACAGTAATCTCCTCCAACTCCTCCTCATCCCTCTCTTCCTCCTTCTCCCAATCATCCCTCACTCTGCTCTCTCCATCTCTATCTCTATCTATATCTCCATCCCGCCGGCGTTCTCTCTTTCCACCGCCACCCCTCTCACTCTCACCCTCACCATCCATTTTACTCACCTCCACCCTCACCCCCTCCTCTCTCCTCCCCCCATCACCCCCACCACCAGAATAATAATATTCTCTCCCCAGCCCAGGCACCGCACAAAGAAACGTAACATTTTCACCTATATCACCTCCATCCCCTCCGTCTTCTCTCTCTACTTCCTCTCCTCTCTTTCCTCCCTCACCGCTCTCCCCTCTTTCTTCTCCCTCTTCTCTCTTTCCTCTCTCCTCTCTCTCCAAAGGTACGGAAGAAAGAGAGATACCACACACTCCTTCTCCTCCTATTTCTCCTCCTTCTTCTTCTCCTCCGCCCTCTTCTTCCTCTTTTCTATTTATCATGGTTAAGTTAACCTCTTTATCCATCATGTCTATAGCACCAGCACCACTTCCTTCATCAAGTCTTTGTTCATCGTCCTTTGTAATGACTCCAGAAATAGATTGGCTTCTGCAACTACCACTACCATTATCTCCTTCTGCAACACCTTTGTTATATCTATCATAACAATAACCCTCTGCATTATCCACTTCACGCCTATCGAACATAGCACGGGTAGGGATGTGTGAGTGACTGCAAAGACCTCCTATTACTCCTCCTCCTTCTTCTTCATCTCCTCTTCCTTCTCTTTTTTCTCCCCCTTCTTCTCCTCCGCCTCCTCCTCCACATTCTCCACCTCCTCCTCCACCACTACCCGTCCGAGATGATGAATGGCCGGCAGCATCGTTGTTACCTGCACCATCACCATCACCTCCTCCCCCTCCACCTCCCACCCGGCACCCGTCGAAGTTTACCCGGGGTACCTGCTTATGCTCACAGTTAGGTGCCACCACCACCACCCTTCCTACCCCTACCCCTAACCCAGCTCCTCCTCCTTCTTCTTCTCCCACTACTCGTCCGCGTTGTTTACCTTTCTCTCGCTCCTTCTCCCCACGCTCACGACGGTAAAGCACGGGTACAGCAGTAGCGGGGCGGGGGGTGCACGGGCTGACCTGACCTTTGACCCCATTCACCCAGCTGTTGCTTGGATCAGCTGCAGGGGCGTCGCGTGGCGTGTCCAGCATTTCACCCTTACTTTTATTATCACCTTTCTCTTTCTTCCTTTCCATAATGTCACCCTTACGTGTATCACCTTTCTCTTTCTTTTTCTCCATTTCATCACCCTTCTCATCCCGTTCTTTTCCTTCCTCTTCCTCCAAAAGATTCACCCTCTCTCTCGTGTCCTCATACTTTTCACCATCGTTATCATCTTTTTCTCCTCCATTCTTGTCCCTTCTTCTCTTCATCTCTTCCTTATGGTCTCTCCTTCTTTCCTTCTCCTCCCTTTCCGCACTTCCTTCTCCAAACGAATCACAGCCTTGTGTCTTCTGTAACAAATCTCGAATGGCGTCCACTTGGGTTACAAATGAACCAGCCGTCTTTTCCTCTTCCTCTTCCTCGTCCTCCATTTTGTCTTCAATTTCCGGTTTACTCGATGACACCCCTCCTACATCTTCTTCCTCCTCCTCCTCCTCCATCTTTTTCTTCTCTCCATCAAAATCCTCCTCAGCATCTTCTTCTTCTTCTTTTCTCCCCCTCCTTCTATCTCCTTCTCCTTCCACCTCCCTCCTCACAATCACACTCTCCCTACTCTCCCCCTTCGTATTCTTCTTTCTTGTAGAAACAACCGAAGGCGCACTGCGCGGTACTTTTTCACGCGCATTGAAATTAGGCGTGCGGCGAAAAGCTTTAGAACTTGTATCGCCCAAATCACCCTCACCGCCAACGCCACCGCCAACACTGCTAGCCTTCTGTTTGTTGTGTACTACTACTACTACACCACCACCGCTACCTCTAGCAGGCAAGGGTTTGGGGTTCAAATCCCCCTTTGACGGGGTAGTGCTTGTACCTTGTTTGGGTTTACCAGTACTACTGCTGCTCGGTATGCGCTTCGGGGAGCCTGTAATGGTTGGTGGAGGACGACTCATCGCTGAATCAGATTTCAGACTTTTCTTGCAGGTCGAAACGACGCCATGTTTAGTAGTAGTAGTAGTAGTAGCGGCGGTGATTCTGTTTAACTTTTTGGCAGGTTTTCCGCTACTTTCTACGTGGTTTTCTTCACTGGACAATAATGATTTGTTGGTCTTCACAACGACAGATTCAGACCTAGGATAAGAAGAATCAGCACCACAATTATTGGTGACGTCACGGTCACGTTTCTTGTCACCACTCGCGTGACTTTCCACGGAACTCTCCCTCGTCCCGGAAGCGGAAGTGACGTCATCAGAATTGGTCGTCGTCATCGAGGATGACGAGGCGTTGGACAGACGACGGTAGCCAAACGTCATGCGACTCGGGTACTCCTTCCGCTTGACGTGTCGAGTCTCTCCCCCCACCCGTCCTCTTTCCATCCCTCCTCTCTCCATCCTTCCTCCATCCACCCTTCCTCCATCCACCCGTCTCCCTCCCATCTCAGGTACCGTAGTAGTAGTAGTACCCGTTTTCTTTTTCTCACCTATAATACCCCCATTCTCCAGCACACCTTGTACTTTTACTTTTATGATCGGCGGCCTGCCTTTTCTTGTACCTGGCTCCCTGTTTAAAATCAGCTCACCACCACCGCTCTCCTCCCCCTCTCGGCTAGGATTATCATGACTCACTCTCCGACTCGTGAGAGGAGAGTTACTAGGCTTTACAACGTCTACATTTCCACTTTCTTCGATAATCTCTTTCCCAGCTTTCAATCGCTCACTCTCTTTCTCTCTCACAACCTTCAATCTCAATCTCTTGTCACTCTCCTTCTTCTTCTCCTCCTCGTTCTCTTTCCTAGCTTTCAATTTCTCAATCCCCTTCTCTTTCCCAGTTTTCGATGTCTCACTCTTTTTCTCTTTCTCTTTCTCCTTCTCTCCATCCTCTTTTTCCTTCTTTTCTTTCCCGGCGTTCAATCTTTCACTTTTCTTCTCTTTCTCCTTCTCTCCATCTCCTTTCCGCCTTTTCTCTTTCCCAACTTCCAATCTCTCCTTCTCCATTTCTTTCCCAAATTCCAATCTTCCCTTCTCCTTCTCTTTCCCAGTTCTCAATCTCTCACTCTCTTTCTCCTTCTCTTTCCCAACTTCCAATCTCCCCTTCTCCTTCTCTTTCCCAGTTCTCAATCTCTCACTCTCTTTCTCCTTCTCTTTCCCAACTTCCAATCTCCCCTTCTCCTTCCCTTTCTCAGTTCTCAATCTCTCACTCTCTTTCTCCTTCTCTTTCCCAACCTTCAATCTCTTGTCACTCTCCTTCTCCTCTCTACCCCCCTTCTCCACCTTCTTCGACATCTCTCGTTGCGTCCGTCCAATGTTACAAGTTTCTGATGAAGGCATCACCACAATCTCATTCTTGATATTGGCGCCGAATTTATTTGAATCACCACCACTACCAGCCTTACCACCCTTTCTCCCTCCACCACTGATAATAATCCTCCTCTCCTCCTCCTCCTCCTTACCACGAATAGTAGTAGTACTAGTAATATCATTAGTAGTTGTAGTAGTAGTGGTAGTCGGTAGAAGGAGCGGGAGGTTTGAATGAGTGGAATCATCCGAGGTCATTTCGGAACGCACCTTGCCAACTCCAACACCAACACCAACCCCAACACAATTGTTTCCAGTTACAGGCTGAAGAAGGTCAGAGGTCATAGCGGTTACAGAGGCTACAGAGGTTATAGCCGTGACCTTTGCTCCCGTCCCACCACCACTAACACCACCACTATCAGATCGGCGTTCAGATTTGACCCCGTGATATTTGCTGGCCTGGTCTATACTACTTTGTCGCTTTCCCTCACCCTCTCTCGGTTTGGATACTTTCCCACAATCATTTCGACTATTATCCTCATTACTTCTATTATGGACATCACCACTACCACCATCACCTCCACCCCCAACTCCATTCCCACCACTGCAAACCTTAGTGGCGGGTTTATTCATATTGATATTCGAATTCAAATTCAACACACGCTCACCCCGCCCACTGTCCGGGCCTCTGCCCCAACTGGGAGTCGAACCAAATCCACAAATTGTTGGCAACATCTGGCCGGTTGTCGCAAGCAAAACTTTATCCTCCTCCTTCTTCTCCGAACCAACGATAGGTCCATCCGAGTTCTCTCCCTCGTCATCAACAATCTTGGAGTCTACGTCATCATTCAGAATGGCCGCCCCCACCATGACGTCATCATCATCTTTCAACGATAATAACTCATCGTCATCATTATCATCATCGTCGCAGCAGAGACTGATGTCCTTGACCTTTATACTCTTGATCTTCCTCCCTCTGCTCTCACGGTGAGTACTGTTGGTGACGTCACGTCGTGCTCCTCTCTCCTCGCACTCTCTGCCATCTTCTTTGTTGCCAGAGGTCGGTTTTTGATTTGGTTTTAGTTTTTGTTTTAGTTCTCGGGTTTCAACAATAGAATCCCGTCTGGTGGTGGTTGTTCTGTCGTCAATGTACGGCGATGTTGATGGTGATGGTGTGAGTTTCAATTTCTCAGAACTTTTAGGAGTAGTAGTAGTAGTAGCAGCACTCGTCTTTCTACACGTAGTAGATGATGATGACGACGATGACGATAATGATAACGTCGATGACTTGCCAGTGGAAATTCCCGATTTCACCGAAGCTCTTGCCGGGGTTTTCATCCCGATGTTGTTTTTGTTGTCAAGCGTCGGTTGTCTGAGTCCCTTTCCCCCATTCGATGCCGAGGGTATTGGGATGAAAGATGGGGAGCGGTGGGCTGATCGACAAGCTGCCCTCGTCGTGACGTCACTACTCATCGTTTTCTTCGGCGATGATGAAGAGGGGGTTGTTGTTGTTGTTGGTTTCGTTTTGGATGGTGAAGATGACGATGTCGATGACGACGACGGTGATGGTTTTGGTGTTGATGTTGCAGTAGTTGTTGTCGTCGGTGTTTTAGTTGGACGAGACGATTTGGTTGTCGCTGAAGATTTGGATAGAGGGGCGGTTGAAAGAGCTGGGGTTTGGCCTTGGGTTGTGGGGTCTGTGCTGGTAGTGTGGTTGTCGCCGCGAAGAGTGTGGTCTGGCGATTGTGGTGGTGGTGTTGTTGCTGTGGGTGGTATTATGGTTGTGCCTTTTGTGGTTGTGGTTGTAGTTGTATCTGACGGGGGTTGTGGTATTGACAATGGCGACGAAGATGGTGTTGATGTACTAGACGACAACAGTTTACGATAAGACGTCGCTACTGCATCTCTTGTCTTTGTCTTTGTGGTTGAGTTTGTAATGTCACTGTAAGGGGATAAGTGTGGTTCTTTGCCAGTGTTTTTGACGACTTTGCCCGAAGCGGAAGAAGACCCCCTACCAAAGCCTAACCCTACTGCTTGGGACTTGTCAGTTGTTACGGTCTGTTCACCCCTTCTAGCATCACCACCACCACCAACGCCGTCACCAGCGTCACCGCCACTACTACCACCGCTGTGCTTTGATTTTGAAGTAGTAGCAGTTTTGGTAGCTTTACATCGTGAATGGTTTGTGGAGGATGAGGAGGAGGTTGTTGGTGTTGGCGAAGAAGACGACGAGAACGGCAATGAAGATAGAGGCGAAGGGTTGATGAAAGACGCTGATGGTGATGACGACGACGTTGCTGCTAGTGGCGCGTATGACGACGACGCCAGCGATGATATAGACGATACCGACGATGATAAAGAGGACGCGGGACTCTTACTCCTCGCAAGAAGTGGGGATGAAGAGGGAGGAGGATGATTCGTCGTCCTCTTTGAAGATTTCAGAATTTTTGAAGATTTCGACAAAGAGGAAGACAAACCCGAGTAAGGATGGCTTTTGGCGATGGCTGATTTACTATTACTACCCAAGCCGGCTGTTCTTTTCACCCTCTCTATCGGAGATTCACGCTCAGTCGGAGTCCCTTTCTGTTTATCATCATCGTCGTCGTCAGTGTTGTCTTTGTTGTTGTTGTTGTGGGAAAGAAATCCGACAGTGGTTTTGTCGCAAATGGGTCTAATTTTAGTAGCACCGGGTTTTCCCTTTGTCGACGTCAAGCCATTATTATTAGTAATAGTGGTGGTACCTAGTAGTGGTATATTTTTAGAGCCGACTGGGATAGCAGGAATAACAGTAGCGATGCTTTTCCTTTTATTCTCTTTTACAGGCAGTGACTGTTGATGGTGGTGCAGCTGATTGTGGTGCTGTGGGCTTTCACCATCCAAGTCCCCAGCACCTCCATCTTTATTATCGTTGCCTTTGTCCACCGAAGATCGCCCACTAGGTTTGGGTGTCGAGGTCGAAGATAGACCAGTGAACTTTGACCTCGACGAAGCATGACGGCCATTGCTGATGGTGGGCGCGGTCGTGACCTCATCCCTGACCTTGGCCGCCGATGAAGGTCGTGCCACTCTGGAGGACGCCATTTTAATATACTGTCCAGCAGCAGTTGTATTTATTATCTCCCTTGCAATGCGCCACACGGCTCTTTACGAACCGGAAGTGCTGCGCATCCTGGCTGCGTCATGTCTATTATTATCCAGCAGAATCTCTGGTATATAATATTATATAGTATACGTTAGTTAGATTGTAGCAATACTATTTGCATATTTCTGTCAGTCTGAGAGTGAATGATTCAGTCCATGTTGTCTAGACATGTCTACACCGATAGAACAATCCTGGTAGTTCCATTATGACTGTTGTGGAAGACTTATTGTTTCGTTGATAAATACTACAATGAACAATAATGATGATAATGACATTATACATAATGTATTGTTGTCTCTAACTCTATGTATCGTAATAATGAAACAGAAACAATTCCTGAAGATTTTGTAAAGTTGTCATTATCCTGATATCGAAGCAAGGTTACGAGAAATTATATAATTTCTTCATTATAATTGGTAGCCGTGGTTCCTTAGCGAGTGGAGCTTGGCTTCTAGGGATCAACTCACAATGGTTGTGGTGTGATGCGGATAGCAGGCATCGAGTTGGGTGGAGGGTGAAGATAGCAAGGTATGACAGTGGATGTGGAAGACGTCTTTCTCTTCTGTAGTAAGACACGTCCTGACATCAGCACGTATTCCACCTATCTCTTTCTCTCTTGCTAGGTAGATGGAATCCCCCAAGGCGTTGGTGAATGAAGTCACACGATGGGCCTTCGTGCTGTTGTTGTTGTTACAATCCTCAACTTCTTCCTCCTCTTGGAGAGAAAACTTACTCAGTCTTCCCTTCTTGTCTTGTCTTGGATAGAACAAATATATATATATACCTGTCGGTGTTTTTTCGGTGGGGTAGATAGATAGGTAGGTAGGTAGGTATACTGGTGTGACGGGGTCTGGTCTACCCGTTTACCCGTTTACCTGTCGAGTCAGGTGTGTTCTCACTCTAATTGGATTCCCATGCACCCTTCCTCACCTGTCTGTGGGGTGGGTGGGTGGGTGAGTAGGTGGGTGGCTGGGCGGGTGTTGTAATACATCGTTCGGTGAGCTTGTAGTTGTAGTGTTTGTCGTTTATTTATTCGTCTGAAAGGAAAAACAAGATGAAACGATTAAAGGTATGGTACACAAGGTTGGTTGGTGTGTGAGAAAGAATGGATGGTATGCATCGTTATACAGGTAAGTCAAAGGTGGATTGGTGGATAGTCAGGTGGATTGATGGATACGTGGATTGTTGGATTGGTGGATATTCAGGTGGATTGGTGGATAAGTGGAATGGTGGATTGATGGATAAGTGGATTGATGGATTGATGGATAAGTGGATTGGTGGATTTATGGATAAGTGGATTGATGGATTGATGGATAAGTGGATTGATGGATAAGTGGATTGATGGATAAGTGGATTGATGGGTAAGTGGATTGGTGGATTGGTGGATTGTTGGATTGATGGATAAGTAAATTGTTTGATAGACAGACAGTCAAAGAATAGACTATTTACAAGACAGATGGATAGACAGATAAACAAGAAAGATATTATAGATTATGAATAGAGATGGACATACATATTATTATAGAGGGATAGACCGATGAATAGATTGATAGAGATGGATAGATTATAGGAATAGAGTGGCGCGCGAAGGAAGGGAAGATTAAGACAGCAAACGCCTCCAAAATGAAAACGGGGATCGGGCTACATATTAGAGAAGTTAATCAAAGCAGGTGGTGAAAATGGAAAAGCTTCTGTAAAAGGACGAGACGGTAAAAAAACGGACGTTTCGGGTTACCCCTTTGTCAACATAAAACAAAGATAAAACAAAAACACGAAACACGAAAAGCAATGGAGTCGATACAAAGGTGTGTTCTCCAATATAGGGTCAGGGAAAATGTTCAGCTTCTAGTCTAGCAGCCTTCGCTTGTTTATACTATAGAAGTAGACGACGTCACGATACTATGCTATTCACACCAAAGATCGATTAAAAAGAATTAAGACCGGAATTCTCCACGCGTCAGCCACAGAGCAGCGCCGCAAGTTAAGCAATTGGGGTTAGATATAGAGTGTCGAAGTGGGACTCGAACCCCGGTTATTTGGGTTTCAGTGCAATGCCTTAACCACTGGAATGAGAACACGGAGCGGGTTACACAATGATATAATATAGGGGTAAGAGACGTCAAGGTATTATCACAGCAAGGAGTTTAACTGGAGACTCGAGAAACTAAAACACAAGGCACGTCTCTATGCGAGGTGGCCGAGTGGTTAAGGCATTGCACTAACACCCGGATAACCCGGGTTCGAGTCCCACTTCGGCACTTTGTATTTTTCCTCGGGCACGAAATCTAACCCCAATTGCCTACATCTTGCGGCGCTGCTCCGCGGCTGGAGCGCAGGTTACTCCGGTCTTTTTTGTCGGAATCGAACCCAATGACAATGAGCCCTTTGGGACAATAAAGGCAAATTGTCATACGTGTTATACATCCAGACATACATAATATTATACATACACACACTGTTAGATACGCAATTAGATACAAAGACATACACACCCATGCAGCCCCCTCCCGCCCC